>CAJVPN010000945.1:0-19509 GCA_910592215.1 Entrophospora candida
TATAAATTGAACTAAATCCACCTTCTGTCAGCTTTGTTACTTTTTCAAATTGCTCAAAAGGTATCCATTCTAAAATATAGCCTGGCAGAGATGAGAGAATTTGACATTGTTGAATAAAATTATCAATTATGTTATTTCCAGATGTCCAAGTAGTGAAAAGGCTCTGTAATTGTAAACTAATGCAACCTTCACAGAATCTATCAGAATAACTTGTCAATTTACACTTGTTACATTTTTTTGGTTTTCCACTTTTATCTCTTGCACTATTTAATTCAAAATCATAAATAAACCTTTCCTTAGAATATTTTTTTTCATTTTTAGAAAGCTCCTTGTTTTTTTTGACTAATGAAAAAAAATAATCTTTTCTACTTTCTTTATCAGAATTAACCAAAGAATTATTATGCATTTCATTATAAATTTTATGTACAAATCCCCTTCTTTCTGATGATAATAATTTATTATATGGCATTATATAAAAATAAATGTATTTATAAAATTTAAAATTTGACTTTATTGATTTATTGTGTTTAATTGAATAGAGTGGAGAAAATGATTTTATTTTTTTTTGTTTTGAGAATACTATATAGTCCGTTTTATTTATTTATTATTCATAAATTCCTTTTGCAGAGAATTGATTATTATAATATTAAATGGTGTGTAACCCACGTACTCTTTTTGGATTCAAATTTTTCTCTGTTTAGGATTAATCAACGAAGAATTTAATACGTATAAATCTTGAAAATTTTAAAAAAAAAATTACATTATTTAAAGAACAATTCTAACATCAAAAAAAAAAAACTCTAGTGATTGACTCATCGTGATGCTAATAATTCGACAATAAAAGGATTTAGCATTGTTTTTTTCTCCGTTTTCTATTTTCATCACCTTTAAACCTGTACTAGACCTGTCTTATGTACTATGTAAAAGTCATTCTACGTACCAAACTCAGACTCTAAGCATTTTTTATTTTATTAATTACTATTACGCGCAATTAACAAAAAATATCAATACGCACTCCCTGTAGATGTGCCATTCACAGTAACCCTGATTTTTGTTCGCGCATCGTGTGCATAATGTATATACTGTATATCATAGGGAGGGAATATAAGAAAGCAAATAGCGCATAATTATTTTTAAAATGTCTGTTATGCATAACACACTATGCACAGCACATCACTAACTCTCTATACCAATACTGAACCGTCTATGCGTGTTTCAAACTCGAGCACTAAAGACAATTTGAGCGCGTTTGGATTTTTCTTTTTATGAAATGTATAATAAAAGGAGAAATAATAAAAAAGATAATGGTTTTAATTTGTAGAAAGTATATACAAATTAATTATTGAAATTTTTCTCCAATAAAAAATTGTACATTTTTTCGACGGCATAAAAAATTTTTTTATTCCTTCACGGCTAAAATATCAGGAGAAAGATTAATCTTCAGACTATTTCTGGCCATCATCATATTCATTGAATTTTCTTCAGAATATTAAACGAATATACATTAATATATAAAAAATTAATATTAAAGGAATAATCAACAGTATATACATGTCTTGTTCATACCCTGATGAAAAGAGCTTCATAATTTAACACCTGTATTTTACAAGAAGTTAAAATCGCAATGTTGGGGGATTTCAATTTTATATTTTTTTATAAAATAAAAAAAGGAAAACGTGTTAAAAAAAAATGGTTGCTTATTACCGGTAACAGTTTAGTATGGTGGTGTTGATGGCACAAAGCCCAATTGTTAAAGCTTATTGCTAATTAATTACTCAAAATTTTAGTAAGACTTTCTGAAAAATGTAGGTCCTTCCCTGTAACGATAAGCTACGAATATTAATATTTGAGATATTGGCATCTGAACTAAGGAACTAAGAAACTCACCAATGGTAAAGTAAATCATAAAAGAAGCTGCAGCAAGTTATGAGCTAAAAATTTTTGGTTTGTTTTTCAAATCTTTTATATTTCATCTAAATAAAATGTTCTCATTTTTCTTAATAATTAGTTCAAGGATAAATGCTGGATAAATTGCTTTATAAAAATATATTATATTAAAACTATATACAAGAGTGGATAAATATAAGTATATGCATAACAGAAATATTATATTCATAGAAATCCTCCATTTTTAAAGGAGAGATTTATAATAATAAATTTAAAAACATTTAAACCTTGTGTAAACGTTTGTGACGGTTCAAGGTACTAACGGTAGCAAAAGTTTTAGCACAATCATTACACTCGTTCCTGTTGTTATCACTGTCATTGGTGTTGTCATTGTCCTTGTTTTTATTTTTATTTTTGTTTTTGTTTTTGTTTTTGTTTTTGTTTTTGTTGATTTTATCGTTGTCATTGTTGTTGTCTTTATTCTTGCTATTGTTATTGTTATTTTTATTTTTGCCATCGTTGTCATCATCAACAGTGTCGTTTTCTGGATGCTTTAAACATTGGTGCTTGTTAAGATAGCCTAACGAGTTGAATACCTTTTCACATCTAGGAACTTTACATTTGAAAATAGTTTTACTCTTATCAGGTTGTAATGAGGCAGAAACGGTAGTAATAGCGGTGGTGTTAAGCGTGTCTGGTATGGTGGGAAGAGATGTTGATGTAGTTGTAACAGCAGTAGTAGCAATAATGTCAATGTCATTGATAGTGGTGGAATTAGATTTTTTTTTTATATATTTTCTCTTTTGTTTTTTTATTGATAATGATGGTGCCGGTTCATCAAGTTTGCCTTTCTTATAGGTTTTATAAGTTTGTTCTTTTTGCATTTGATAATCACTATTATCATCACCATCATCTTTAACATCATTAGGATTTGATCTTATTCTTTCTGTTAATTTTTTAGGAGATTCTTCAATATCTGTAAGATCAGATCCATAAAAGATGTCTTCTATCGTGTATTTAATGCCATTATTTGTTTTATTGTTATTGTTATTGTTATTGTTATTGTTATTGTTATTGTTATTATTTTTATTATTTGGTGATGGTGAGGATGGTGTTAATGGATTATTGCTGTTATCAATTCGAATGATTGCAGGTTTATTTCCTGTTTTTTTAAATATAAGATTGAAGGCTGTGTCGAGGAATGGGATTTTTCCATCTTTACGTCTGATTAATGCATCAATCTCCATTAAATATTCTGGATCATCATCTGAAAACACCAATTCATCTACTTCATCATTATTGATTGCCATGTCATTGTTGTAATTATAATCATAATCATCATTATTGTTACTATGTTTATTAATAATACCATTACTATTGAAGTCAATCATATCATTTGAAACATTGATACTGCTAAAACTAATCATGCTACTGTTGCAGATATCATTAATACTGTTGCTACTACTATTTTCACTACTATCAACAATAGCACTACTATAGATCTCGGTATTGCCAAGGTTGCCATTACCGTAACTAAGATTGTCGTTGCTACTAATATTACTAACATTACTTATGTTGGTGTTACTTCCATTGTCATTTCTATCAGATGTAATGTTTAAAATACTAGAAATGCTCATCATTTTGATGATGTTACGGAAAAAAAAAGGATACTTAATAATTTAAAAGTAAAAAAATTGAAAATAAATATTTTTTTTTCAAAACTTTTAACGCGTTAATTAAAGAATAATGACAATATTTATATGTGAGAAAAAGAAATGTGTGTGTGTATGAAATAATTTTGGTGTTATTAAAAAGGTTTGAGATTATTATAATAAAGAAAGTTACACCAAATGTTTAAATTAGTACGACTATGACGCGAAAATTTTATCACCATTATTAAATAAATAAATGATGTATTTGAACGAAAGCATTGAATAATTTAAAGGGATTTACGTAAAGAATATATATGGTTCAAAAAATAATTAAATAGTAAAATTTATCAAAGATATTCTTTCTCTTGCTGCCACTTTATCAATAAATATGCGTCAAAATTCACTATCTATAACGAGCACTAAGTAAAATCAATTTCTCTTTCCATTATTTCATTATTATTAATATATTTCTATAATAAAAATCTCTCTCTATAGTGAACAAAGTCACAAAAAATAGCATAAATCCCAAAAGTTCATTATAGAAAGGGTATTATATACTACATTTCACAAATTCTAATTCTCTAAATAAAATATAAATGACCAAAGATTAAAAGATAAATAATAAAATAAAATAATAATAAATTGTATAATATTCATCAACTGTTTGTTTTGGTCCCTGCACCATTGTTGGTAGGTCATTCGCAGAATTAATTAATTACATGGGCACTTAGCCGGTGGAATGGTACATTTGGTCCGGTTACTTCACACTGTATATCATTGATCTTTAAAAGGCCCATTGCCGAATTTAATTTTCGGGCAATTTTCATTATTTATAATTTTATATTTCAATTAGATGCATAAATAAGAGAAGTTCATCGGTTTTCTCAAGATCTAATAAATAAATAATATCTCTTATGTTTAAAATACAAATATAATAATATTGAAATATTGAAATATTTGAGAACCCTTTAATTAAATACTGTCCTGAATTAATTAATTAAAGATAATAAATAATTTCTTTTGTTAATTTGAAAATATCAAATTAACTGGTGACAACACGTTAAGATCTTTTTATTGTGTAGTTTTTGAAGAGGTTATCAAGCATACTGTAAAAGTATATCAGTGAGGTAACAGTAACATTTAAAAGGTTGCCAATATATTCTGCAAATCAGCAAGTGATGTATATAGAGGCTACCAAGACAATCTTGTTGTAGGCGAGGCAATTTTTATTTTTTAAAGAGGCTGTTAAGGAAATTATTTATACAAGTAGATGTTATAAACGACTAAAAACATTTGAAATTCGGACACGTAAATTATTGTACTCGGACGCACGAATTACTGTTTTTATTATGTGCCTTAATCTCCCTG
Source organism: Entrophospora candida (assembly GCA_910592215.1). Classification (NCBI taxonomy): domain Eukaryota; kingdom Fungi; phylum Glomeromycota; class Glomeromycetes; order Entrophosporales; family Entrophosporaceae; genus Entrophospora; species Entrophospora candida. The sequence continues at coordinate 4,908 of CAJVPN010000945.1, forward strand.
ATAATCGTGTAGTTTTCCGCCAAAATTCATCCGCCAATTTGAATTCCCGTGAGAATATTCGACATCCGCCAAAATTAAAATATCCGAAGTTATTTTCTTAAAAATATTGTAAATTTCGGATATTTTAATTTTGGCGGATGTCGAATATTCTCACGGGAATTCAAATTGGCGGATGAATTTTGGCGGAAAACTACACAATTATACCTCCCTGAATATTTTTGAATGGATAAACATACAATAACTAACATAATAGAGTACGGAAAAGTCAAAACAAAATAAATTGAGTAAACAAACCAATTGGCGGACAAAAATACTTGGAAGAAATTGAAGGAGTATGGAAGGATTATATAAATACTTGGCCCATTCAGTAAAACAGAATTGAAATCTGAAAATTATTTGAGAAAGGAGATTGTTGCAAAAACTTCTATCAGCAATAATAACTCTTAAATAAGAAATGGAGAAGGAGGAGAATGATATAAAAGAAGACACTAATGTTGGTAATATTATAAATAATAATAGTGAATGTATTTACATTAATGTGACCAAAGAATAAGTAATACACATCAATGGCTTTCCATGCAATATATAAATAATTATGTCTTAATGAAATAAATAAACATTACTTACCTTTTTGAGCGTAAATAATATCTTTGTTCCCACTATTTTATTTGTTATGTCTACTGCAATGTTATGATGATCATGCAACTTGGAACTTAAATTAATAAATAAATAAAATTGATAAATTGCATCACCCAAGTATGATGATACTAGGACTATGCAGAAATAAAACTTTTAAGGGGCCAAATTTTGGAAATATCCTTATAAATAGATGCTTTTGCCGTATTATAATCAATGTCCTTTTTCCATGTAGGATAATGGTCCATCACCTTGTCATCCGAATTGTAACAGAAAAACTTTAGTAGTCAAGTCCCCAAAAATTTTTTTTTTTTTTTTGTGTGCATGGGATTGAAATTGTAATGGGAGCCTCCCAATTATAGAGTTCGTCGATGAAAAAAATGAATATGAAATGAATAAATCGACTGATATTGATCACAGGCGTCAGATTTAATAAGTTTCTTCCATCAAACATGTGGTTAGGTGCTCTCACATGTCTTCATCCCCATGGAATTTTTTCTTTTCCACGGGTGAAGGCACCCATAAGTTGGAGGCTTTAGCAATCTCTCCTTTGCAATGATGCAATTTCCATAAACTTCAAAGCCATACACTCCCTGGGAAATTTAATTGCATCATATCTTGGGGTGCGAGGAATAGAGAATAATTGAAATATTTTAAATATTTGAACTTGAAGTAATAACGCTCATTATAATAAATGTCTGAGGACAATAGATTTGTAATACTTGATTATTGGATGGAAACTTGTAGATTAATATTAATAACGACAACGCAAAGCAAGCATACCAATCATTTATCATGATATAAAAGCATATCGTAAGTTTCGTTCCACGTTTATACAAGACTTTAGGCTATTCTATTAAAAAAGGAAATGCATCAACGCAAAAAAAATTAATCTCTGGTTATTAGTAACAATGTGTCTTCTTCTTCAAAACTGTGCTTTTTGTTTATTTATTTTCCGAAATTTTTATATTCGATTATTTATTATTATTATTATTATTATTATTATTATTATTATTATTATTATTTATTCAAATATATTCCGAATAATAATAATAATAATAATAATAATAATAACACTTACGAATACGTTTACTATTAAAAATTATTAGTAATGTTCAACTAACTAATACTAAGGAGTTTAACGGCGGCTTAGTCTGCTAAGCCGATTTGATTGGCTAAGGAATTTATTTTAAACGGCTTAGCCGGTTAATTTTCCCTTTTTTGCAAAAAATTTTTTCTCAGATACCAACCTTATCATTGTTTTTTGACAAATAAGTCTTTTTGATATCAAATAGTTGTGCTACAAACAAAATCAAAATCAGAAATAGATTTTTTTATCTAACATCACAAAAGGTTTTATTGGAAGAAGATCCACTTGTTTGGTGGAATCGAAAAAAGTTGGTTTTGCTGTGCAAGCAAGGATTTACCTAACAATACCGGAAAGCTCAGTACCATCCGAGATATTATTTTTATCAGCTAGAAATGTATTTAGAAAGAAAAGAAATAGGCTTTGTAAAAATAGTATTCATGATATTCTTTTTTAAAAAGAAAAAATTCAGGTATTTTTTGAATGATTCCTATTTAGATTTTTGGTAAAGTTTTATAAACGATAAAAATAATTGATTTTTTTGGTAATTTATTTATACGAGTTTTTATCCGGTTTTAGTTTTTAACGGTTGATATCACCAATTACACTTGTGTTTTCTACTCTATCAGGTTTTAGTTTGTTGTGATATGGTTACTAAATAACGTAGCTTTCTCTAGTTCCGTCAAAGTTTTTTATTTGGCATAATCTATTATTGGCGATAGACTCTGATGATGAAAGATTAGAATATGTTTCTTCTTCACCATTAATTAAAATAATGCCATCATTTACTGAAGACATTTTATTGAAGAAATTTTATCAGTCCAAGTATTACAAATATTTGAAAATATTACGAATATTCAAAAGTATTACTATTACTATTACGGATATCGGAAAATTCGAATATGTAAATTTATTTGACACTAAATTTCGAATATGTTAACATTCGATTATTCGAATATCATAGTACTGATGCAATGAGAAAACTAGGGAACGGGCTTGGTACTCCGAGTTTTATTAAATTGGGATTTTGATTCACGATACGTGAGAAATCTGCAAAAATTTCATGATAGAATTGTAACCTCTCTCTACCTCTAAAGAGGTAACCAACTATTTCAAATTATATTTGTAATATATACACGTTTTGTTTCAAATCACTAATTTATATTTTACTTTAATATGCAGGAATTAATGGGTTCCTGTTCAAAATTACTATATATAGTTTATAATATTTTGACAAAGATGATTACAGAAACAGTTTTATTCAGTTCAGATAAGATTGAAAGGTTAGACGGTGGTGTAATATTGATAGTTGATTGGTTTTAATGATTTTTAATTATTTTTTGCATTAGTAGAGTTGTCAATAAAAACAAAATGATAGTACGGAAGGAATATCTTCTAGTTTTTAACAAGTGATTATGATTACTTGTTGTATTTGGGAAATTTTGATAAGTTTAGCTGTTACACGGTATGACACGTGTTAATTCTACGAATTTTATTTATCAATTCTTGACGTTAACGCGTAATAAGTGAATAAAATTAAAATGGATTAGTAATTTCGATACCGGATAAAGTAAAGTATTACGCCAACTCATTTATCTTTTCATCTCGACGATCGTTTTAATTATTTATATATTAATATATATACTAATTATTTTTATTTTTATTTGTTTATTTACCTAAAAAAATTTTCCTCATAAAAAATTTTTAATTTTAAATTTTTTTTTTTTTGGTAATTTTCCGTTTTAAAACCTTTAACTGATCTTTTTTCAAAATTTATCTAACGCACACTTGTCAATGGCAAAAAATTCCATAAAAATATTTACAGGTAATTCACATATCGAACTTGCACAACTTGTAGCGCGGTAAGAGTATAATTTTTTTTAAGGTGTAAATTTTCTTTTTAAAAAAATCTTTATATAAAAATAAAAAAACAAATTCTTTATGATATAAATAATAATAGTCGAGTAGGTTTGGATCTTTCAAAAGTAATAGTGATAAAATATGCTAATCAAGAAACCTCAGTTGCCATTGGTGAATCAGTTCGCGATGAAGATGTTTTCATTATTCAATCTGGGTGTGGAGAAGTCAACGATAATTTAATGGAACTATTGATTATGATCAATGCATGTAAGACGGCATCTGCAAGAAGAATAACGGCAGTGATTCCTTGTTTTCCTTATGCTAGACAAGACAGAAAAGAAAAATCAAGAGCACCTATTTCTGCAAAATTAGTTGCTAATATGATAACCGTTGCTGGTGCTAATCATGTAATCACAATGGATTTACATGCAAGTCAGATCCAGGGTTTCTTCAATATTCCTGTAGATAATCTACCTTCTGAACCTTCCATGCTTAAATACATCTGTACTAATATTCCTGATTATAAAAATGCTATTATTGTTTCACCTGACGCCGGTGGTGCAAAAAGGTAATATATAATATTTTTAAGTCATTATTATATATATATAATATTTTTAATAAAATATAAAACATTATATATATAATATTTACATTATATTTTTTTTTTCCTTGAAATAGAGCAGCTTCAATTGCAGATTGTTTAAATTTAGATTTTGCTTTAATTCATAAAGAAAGAAAAAAAGCCAACGAAGTTTCAAGAATGATTTTAGTTGGTGATGTCGAAGGTAAAATAGCAATATTAGTTGATGATATGGCTGATACTTGTGGTACTTTAGCCTTAGCTTCTAAAACTTTAAGTGAGAGTGGTGCATTAAAAGTCTATGCAATGACTGCACATGGTATTTTGTCTGGTAAAGCAATTGATACTATCAATGAAAGTTGCTTAGAAAGATTAGTTGTAACGAATACCATACCTCATCATGAAAAGAAAACTGATTGTTCAAAACTTGACACAATCGACATTTCTCCTACCTTATCTGAAGGTGATTTCTTTGATAGAGTTAATTTGATTCATAGTTTAATTGCTGGTTTATTATTTATTAACCCACTTTTTTTTTTAAACAAAAGCCATTCGACGTATACATAACGGTGAATCAATTTCGTTTTTATTTTCTTATGCTCCAGAATATTGTTAAAAATTATTATTACTACTATTATTACACTTATTATCAATCTAATAATAATAATCATAAATTCAAAAACCTTATAATTTGTATTTAATGTAATATAATATATATATAATATAAAAATGGTTTAGATTTACAAATAATTTACATTCATGCATGCATCATTTTGTCATTGTCTCTACTATTCCGTGCATTTGATCAGGAAATTTCCTGATTATACAGGAAAGGACTATACAGAAAATTTAACAATGATTATTTCCAAAAAATTGAAACAAATTTTTTAATTCTAAGGTCGTAAAAATTGTCAAATTCTAAGGGTGAAGTTCATGACGTCACACTTTATTATGGCAAACATTTAAAACAAAAATAAGGCGCAATATGATTTAAAATTCAACGCCTTTAACACAATCAAATATAACAACAAGTGTTAATTTATTCAGATATATGTCCATTTTGTCATTTGCAAAATAAATGTATTACATTGGCCTGTTGGTAAATTGCATTTATACCCTTTAGCAAAAACAGCCAAGCATCATACTGTGAGGTAATTGTTAATGATTCACAATTTATTACTTTTTTCGTGGCTTTAAGTGCTTTTTATACAACTGAATAATAAAATGATGTCTTATTTTTTATGTTTTACAAATCACACAAGTCACATAAATATTTGATATGTCCAAGCTTTTACCAGGATCTTGAGCCTAGGCGAATGAATGAATGAATGAATGAACGAGAGTCAATAAGCGAATCTCCAACCATAAGTTACGAGACGTCATCAAAATTAAGAATTACGAGGGTGAGGTGGGTAATTAGTATTACCAATCTAACTTTATCGTTGGATAAATTGTGAATTAAAAAATAATATTTGAATTTACCTCCCCTGTCCTCTTGAACGAATCCCAATAACTAACTGTTCTAATACCTTTGACTGTAAGTAACATGACAACCCTCTTGTCTCAATTTATCTATAATTAAAAAAACCACAAATAATATATTACATTACCTTGCAATATATAAAATATACTTGTAGATAATGGATGCCTACATGAATAACTAATGGAATATATCACCATTCCAAAAATGTTGCTTACTAAAATTGTTTGCTTGTGTAATTAGTCTATAGTTGGTATTGGAAGCTAGATGAGGAGGGCTAATTGATCGGTTACCTTTTCTTTTTTGATGAAGATGAATTGTTTTTCTTATCATTATGCATAAATTAATCAATAATGACAATAATAAATATATGAAGCACGGAAAAATAGAAACAGCAAATCCTGAAACGAAAGATCTGCATTATTAAAGTGGCATGATTTCTAAACTAAAACCAATCATTTGTAACTCAAAAATTACGCTTCTCTTTTCCTTCATATGTACGATTTATTATTCATGATCCTGAAAACAAATCACATGATTTTAACAATTAATAATATTTTATATTTACTTTTAATATTATGTGTTACTGAAATTTTTTTCTGGTTACACGGCTTTATTTTCAATAGATTTATTTTACCTATTTGAATTGGGAAAAAAACGTACAAATATGGGAACTCGAGGTTTATATTGCTTCTTGTATAAAGGAGTATATTATATAATCTATAATCATTGGGATTCATATCCTGAAGGGTTAGGGGAAGCTCTTCTTAGACAACTTCAAGGATTTAGTTTGGAAGAATTACGTGAAAGATTGGTAAATAGTATTATTGTGTGCGATGAAATATATCCAGAACTTACACCAGAATTCGTAGATAATTTTCGAACATTCATCACACAAGACGAGCCTTATTTTGAATCTTGGTTACGTCGTTCTTCCATGTATATAAAAGATAATGAGACAGGAAACCTTGAAGCCATTATTAGGCGTAGCTCGGGAGCATTTTACACCTGGATGTGTAAGACATACGACTCTTCAGAAGAAAAATGGTCCTTCTTACTAAGAAGACTTTTTTCTGTAGATGGACTTCGTTTAAAAAAGGCTTTATCTTTAGGTTATTTGCTCCTTGAAGAATCTCCAACTAATAAAGCTCCAGGGATTGATTGTAGTAGTAGTATTGAATGGATATATACTATAGATTTAGATCGTGAAAAATTCTTGGTGAAAAATAAACGAGATGTTGAATGGGAATGGGAATTCAAACTTCAAGAATTATTGACAGATATTGGTGATCCAGAGAAGTCATTGGCGAATAAGTTGATTTAATATATTTAGTATATTGAATAAATTAGATGAAATAGAAATAAAAACATAATACAAAGAGTATAACACCTATCATGAAAGAAAACAAAAAAAAAATAAATACAATTTCTTCAACCAGTGCTATTAACAGGTTGAAAAAAAACAATTTTTTTCTATCATTATAAGTGTTTATAATTACTATATTAGTTTTATAAAATAATGCATTTGTATATTTATTGCTGTTTGACACTAATTGTTGGTAAAGCTGTTGTCCAACAAGTTTATTAACACTGTTCAATAGCATTAATCTTTGAGAGTATATATACAAAGTTTCGCAATTTTAAGTTTTATTTATACAAACCTTTAAAATTGTGATCTTGTGATTTTTTTTCCATATGATGTGTTGTGTAACGAACTCTAAATGAGAGAAATTCTCGAAAATGCATATTTGTCTTTCATCCAACCTACGCATTCTTTAATTCCTACCCTGTCATACTTACATCCCGTTACGAAATTGTAAACTATCATTCATGTCATATATAATTTTTTTTTACATTATTAGAAGTTGCCTTTTTCGGTTATCCAAGTTTTAATTTGTTGGAGTGTAGGGATATTGTCAAATTTAATTTCATTAGTTTCAGCATAATTGAAGATTCCTTAACATATTTTCAGCTGACGGGGATGTATGACCTTGTTTTTTTTTGATTATTATGTTTTTAAATCATGTATTGCGAAAAGTTTTATAAACAATATGCATATTTTGAAGTCTGTCATGCCAAGAATACAACATATAGTTAATGTCGTAAAGTTGCCCGTAAACACCCAACGATAACTACACTATAAATCATTTAAGTTCCCATATTTTTGCAATAAAAATAATCGAAATTTGATACATGTGGCGCAGCGGTTAGATGGTTAAAAAGGAATAACTAATTTACAAATCCTTCATCAATATTTATCCTTTCTTTTGATTCCAAGTTTTGTTTAATTATCCGCCTTCTTTCCTCTCATTCCTTACTAGTTTCTTGATATTCTTCCGGTTTATTGGAAAGAATTGTGAATTTGGTAGTAATGGTTGATGGCCCGTGATTTGGTAGGTTTCTATGATACTTTCATAATCCCGAGAACATTTCCATGATTTTTCAATTATCTATCTATCCAATGAACAACCATTAAAATTTAAAACAATAAAGTAAAATTAATTACAGCGCACAAATAAACTAAGAGTTATTTCATGTCTGTCTATGAAATGATATATGCTAAGATTTCCATTATCGCATGTACGGGCATCCCAAATTTCCATATTCATAGTCGAACATGCAATAATCCAGTTATTGAGCGTAGAAACATGCAATAATTATGTCAAAAATGACTCAAAAATCGAGAATTGTTTCCGAGTTTTCCATTATTGCATGCTTCACATTCAATAACTCATGCAGTGATTATGAATTCATGACTCGTTATTCTCAAAAATGGCAACTATTAATAAACTTATCGCTTTACCATCGAAATATATTAGTAAACTTGTAAACGATGAATCTAGCTGTCATGATATAGAGACCAGAGTCAAAGTAAATTAAAACCTTTAAAGCTCATTCTATGATTCTAAGAACAAGATTTTTTAAAAAATTGAAAAGGAAACATTTCTCCAAAAATTTTTGTCTTTTAACGTGAATTTTTTTTTTTAAAGATATATATATGTATGATGGAATTAGATATATAGACAGTTTGAAATTGTAGAACTTCTTAAAGTATGTGGTGAACTAAATTTTAATGGAATTAATTGAAAATGAATGGATTCGACCAAATATAGTTTATTTTAATGAAATAATTTCGTAATATGACGGGGGAATAGGACAAAATGAGATGGTTTTAATCCATTAATATTGATAAGATTTCTTCAGATGATTTCTTTCACTTATAAAAAAGTTTTAATAAAAAAGTATACATCGAACTCTTTGAATATTATCTTAGTCATGATACATGGCAACCAAGGTTACTAATTCAAAAAGGTCCAAGAATATAATGTTTTTAAATTAATTCTTCAGGGGCACAATATGGATTTTCTAGGGCAGTGTTTGAGGAAAAATTCAGCTGATGACTGACTATAAGTTTATAAAAAATGAATGTCATTATATTAAAGTTCTATAATGAAAACTTCTATATTAAGTAGAGTCAAAACAAAGGAGCAGTAATTTATAATGGACTAATTGATGATCATACTATTACCTATTATTATGATACTTTATCAGGTTTTAAAGATATACTAGCTAATTGAAATTATTTATATTTAATTCTATCATTGAGTATATTAAATTATAACACTTTTAGATAATTTATAATTTCTCTATAATATCTTTTAAATCAATTGTCTATTTCTGTTTTATTTTGTAAGAATTATCACATACAATATTTTAATCATATCAATAATGTTTATTTGTTTATATGGGAGCAATTTACCATTTAATTGGTAGGCTAGATCTATTTTGTATTGCACTACTATGCAGTTGTTCTTTTTTCTTTACTGCCGGACTAGTATTATTTATAACCGACAAAATTTCTAGAGCCAGCCTAACACTAAATTGTTTATGATTACGTCTTTCAGATGCGTCAAGTATCCATTTAATACCACGATTTCTTTGTTGTCTTGGATTCAACGCGGTTGGTATTTGTGCTGACTTTGTACCAGTGACTTTCTTACTTATCAAATCAACAAGAGGTGATGCAATTTCTATTGCTGTCTTAATAACCTTGTACGGATCTTCATTGTTGGTTTGTTTACGTATTTCAAGTGCTGCATCTAAAACATATTTTGTTGCAGTGGCTTTCTTACCATCTTTCATTATCATATTAATAAGTTGTGAAATTATTGGATCTTCCTTTAAAAATTTTTGATCTTCATTATTATCATTTATAAATATTGTTGCTTCACTTTTAGTTTTATCACTGCCATCATTATCATTATTCAATGTTGGTGAAAGAAAAGGTGATGATGATGGTGATGATGGTGATGACGGTGATGATGGTGATGGTGATGATGATAATGAAGGAAATAATGATGATGGCGAAAGAAAAGGTAACGGTTTAGAATCTTTATTATTCTTCTTATTGTCATCTATATTTTTACTATCTTTGCTATTTTTGTTAGTATTTTTGTTACTATTAATAATATTATCAAAAAATGAAGATGTTTGATAGTTTCTTGAAGAAAAAGAAATTGATGATGGTGATTTCATTATCATTAAATTAATTAAATATTTTAAAATTTTATTATTATTATTATTAACTGTTGTCGTTATTGTTCTCGTAAAAATACTTTTATTATTTTTAATAAATGTTGACATTTTGTTATTATTAAAAATTTTTGAATTCATAAAAAGTACGTGTAACATCTAAGATCAAAAATATATATAAAAATGTTTTTATCAATAAAAAATACAACAAAATCCTTCATTATTAAACCCTTTTTCACTTCTTTATCATCATCAAAAATAATAACAACTTGTCAACGTCATTATTCGGCTAGAAAACCAGTCAAACAAGTAGAATTATCAGCACCAGTATATGAAGAAATAAAATTAGATGATGGCAGTGTTTTTGTTTCACGTGCTCCACCGTCACCAATTCCATTACTGTCACCCTCAGAACAACCTCAACAAAACCTGCAAACAAATGACGACAACAAAAATATAATAACGATGGATAAATTACCACCACCACTTAAAAAAATACAAAAAAAAAAATATCATTTAACTGATACAGACATAAATTCCATAAAAGAATTACGTCAAAAAGATCCTGATAAATGGACAAGAAGTAAATTAGCAAAAAAATTTAATTGTAGTCAAATGTATATTGGTATTGTTGCACCTACTACAGAAGAGAGGAAGGCTAGATTAAAAGAACAACTAATGGAGCAGTATTCAAAGATGGGATATAAAAAGAAATTTATTAAAGAAGAAAGATTAAGAAGAAGAGATATGTGGTGATGGAAAAAAATGAAATTTGGTGGTGAGATGAAAGATGTAGATTATGAAGATTTTATAAATGACAAACAATATAAGAGTAATTTTTATTATATAAATAATTAAATATTATTATTAAATTATATACAAGTTTAAAAAATATTAATTAAAATATTAATTGATAATTAAACATTATATTATTATTTCTCCACATAAATTAACTAAATATCATATGCTGCAAGACTTGATCAGGCAGGAGTCATCCTTTGATCTGACACAATTTAAGAATAAAATTTCAATTTCATCAATATTGCTTCTAATTGATTTGAATGTAGAAAAATCTAGGATACATTCTATTGTATTGTCATAAATCTCAATGTAATCACTTGGTTTCCCTTCCTCGCACACAATTATTAACATTCCAAGGACATTTTGTGGCAATATATAGTGATTTACTCAACGGATCTACATTGAGCAGTATCACTACCACTATCACTATCTGTTGTAAGCATCAAGATTCTATTTTTGATGCCTTGGCAAGTTTAGGCGCAACATATAAAGGTGACCCAACTAAATCTATGTTGGTCTGATTGATATAATTGCCCATGCTATCAATATATCCTATTTTTTTTTGACACACTGAAATCAATCAAAATCTGTAAACATGATTGCATTGTGTGATTTTCACAAATATACTAAAAAAAACATTTATTTTAATTCTGGTTTTTTAAAAAAGTTATAGATTTTGGAGGGAATAAAAAAAATTAAATGTTACTAGATGTAGTATAAAAGATATATAACTATGGTAATGTTTAAAATGATTGAATGTAGTGTATGAATACAAAGTCAATAAAACTATAATAAAAATGTATCTTGCCTTTATAGCCAAGCAAATTTGAAAGCCAAAGTTTCCGGTGTTGGAAATTTATAAAACCATTTGATGATTTTACATAGGTTTCAAGCCTCTACAAAGATAAGATAGAATGATTACTATATTCACCTTGTCAACATAATAATCAACTGCCTTTACAATATTCTCATGGTCTAATAATTTCAAAATATTAATTTCTAATTTAGCAGCATAAATGTTATCATCAAACGATTATTTAATCCAATTTTTTTAACAGTGCATGATAAACCAATTTTATTATGGCTATCCTCATTATTTACAACATGATATCTTTCTCGTGATTAGCTGGTAAATATTAATCAAGTATATAAACATATACATATTTATTAACTGATTTACTACTTAAACCAATTCTGTTGCCTTCTCAGATTTTATCATCATGATGTAAAACAAGTTCTCCATTGGGTTTCAAAGTATATATATCATTAACATAAGTTCTCACGTTCCATCCAACTTTTTATCGTTGAATTTTCCTGCTTTTTTATTCTTTATACCTCTAATGTATATGTGTATGATTAATTAAATTTATTGCAATATATTTTGAGTTATTAATATGCAAATTGGCCGCCAGACCGTGTGTCCAATTGTTATTATTTTGATATTCTGACAAACACCTTTTGTGAAAAAAAAATAAAAATCAAGGGCATTAACATTTTCTTCTTGTATGAACAATTTTAAACTTTTTCAAGCTTCTTTGACACTTATTACCATTTGCTCAATACTATCATTTCTATCATCTTCAATATCCTCGGTAAGCAGTCCTCATTTCTATTCAGCTCATCTAACATATTCTTTTCCAGTCATCCAACCTGTCTAACTTCCTCACTCCTTTACACTCTTCTATAAAAATTATTTATTAAAAAAGATTTTTTGTATTTATTTTATAAATCACAATTATCAGCAATTAATTATTTCTATTGCGAATTGGCTTTTGGTTAATGCCGATTCTTTTACGTTTTATGGCCGAATTCGAATTAACTTTTTAGCTACACTCGCCGATTAATTGCGAGCTTTTATTACGATCTTTAACAATTTTCTGCTCACTGACTCTTCTTTTTTGTACCTAATAGATAAATAAAAGCGGCCCTTTTTGATGCTTTTCTAAAGTTCCTTTTTTACTTTGCTTTGTCTGCTTAAAAGCTTGGTTGATTTTCTTTTAACGGCTGTACGTTCACAACGATTATTTAACACGAAACGTGATAACGACTTTGGTTAAACAATAACAAGTTATACTTTTGCCGATCGGTTTTAATACTCTTTTACAAAAACGTCTAACAAAAATTTGAACCTTTGCTTCTTTACTAAGAAAAAACTTTATTATCCGTTGTTAACACTACACTGGTTAATCGACGTTACAGCAAATAACCAAACCTCAGAGTTCTATACCACTCCGATAACAAATGGACGATCAAGCACTATTGCTTAATTCCGATCACAAAAGTGTTTTATTAAGTGAAAAAGAATTATTTTATTTTATTAAATTATTAACTGTGGAAACAATTTTGCCCCTACTCTTATGAGCGAAGGACTGAAATATTAAATAATTAATTATTAGTTAATTAACTAGTCAGTTAGTTAATCAACCGATTGTTTCTTTCTTCCGCGCTTCCATTAATAGTTAGTAACTGCCATGCTCATTTTTTTATGTGTTTTATTTGGAATGAACAGAATTAGAATAATGATTTAAGAGTAATTTTGTCAACTTATTTATAATATAGAACGAATATATTATTAATATTAATATTGAAGTGTTGGCCAGTCGTATCTTTGATCTTATTTTCTTCTTTCATACGTTATCACGTGTTTATTCAATGTAAAGTCATGTGGCATATACACGTGAAACTTAATCATCACATGATTATATGAAAAACTTTGGGAATACACAGATTGGTCAATCTTGGCAGGTTTTTGCAAGTTTTAATTTTGAAGATTTAAGATTGATAGAAATAGAAAACAAAGAGTGATTCCTTTTAAACAATGCTTTCAAGATTATATCAAATTATTTATCAATTAATCCTGACGGAGAAAATTTAAGATAATCAAAATAAACTATTTAACTGCTAAAAAAAGCCCCCATTGATGTAATAAAAGGTTAATATCATCACGTCCAATAATATTACGTAATTGTTTGTCAATCAATTCTCTGCAAAAGGAAATAATATAAAGAATTGCTGAATTGAATAAATAAATGGGATTATCGTTTTTCTCAAAACAAAAAAATTATTCTCTAATCAATAAAACACAATAAATCAATCAAGTCAAATTTTAAATTTTATAAATACATTTATTTTTATATAATGTCATATTCTAAATTATTATTATCATTATCATCAGAAAGAAAGGGATTTGTACGTAAAATTTATAATGAAATGCATAATAATGCTTTGACTAATTCTGATAAAGAAAGTAGAAAAGATTATTTTTTTTCATTAGTCAAAGAAAACAAGAAAAACGAGGAGCTTTCTGAAAATGAAAAAGAATATTGTAAGGAAAGGTTTATTTATGAGGTTGAATTAAATTGTGCAAGAGATAAAAGTGGAAATCCAAAGAAATGTAACAAGTGTAAATTGACAAGATACTCTGATAGGTTCTGTGAAGGTTGTATTAGTTTACAATTACAGAGCCTTTTCACTACTTGGACATCTGGAAATAACACAATTGATGATTTTATTCAACAATGCCAAATGAAATCATCTCTGCCAGATTGTATTTTAGAATGGATACCTTTTGAGCAATTTGAAAAAGTAACAAAGCTGACAGAAGGTGGATTTAGTTCAATTTATA
>CAJVPN010000946.1:0-19486 GCA_910592215.1 Entrophospora candida
AAAAAAATATTCCCATTCCTGTTCCGTTCCCTTTTAATCGACTTGCTGATATTCTTCACTTCTTATTTTTTTTCTTCTACAACAACAACAGAAAGAACATTTCTTTAAAAATATAATCACAACTATTAAAAATACAAATAAATACAGTATAAAAGGGCTGAAAAGAATTGAGGAAATTGGCGATTCAGAACGATCATTACTAAATAGTAAATGAGGCTTTTCCTTTGAAAGATGTAATATCATCTCACCGAATAGACTATTTCCCCATCTATTATAATTAATTAACGGAAGAATGAAATATAATAATAATAAAAGAAGAAAGCATGGACGAGGAACAAAAAAAAAATTAATATTTGTTTGATGCATTCTAGCAAAATAAATAAATGGATGGATGGATGTACGTACGCAAACCATGGTCTTGTAAAATTATTTGAATCCTTGTACCAAAATGATTCATGTATAAGACCTGTGTTGGATGATGAAGACTTTAAATATTCCAACGTGTCGAGAATTTCTTGATCATCTGTAGACGTTAAAATCTAATATTTAATATTATTAGTAAATTAATAAAAATTAACAACAACAACAACAACAACAACAACAACAACAACAACACTATTATTAGAATTACTTGTTCACCTTAACGCATAAACTCATCGGCCATATATAACCTAGTCCTGAATGAGGACTACCAACACCTTTATATTTTTGTTGTTGTTGACCTTCTTGAAAATTTTCAAAATAGTATTTATTCCAATCACTTAAAATAAATTGTCTGGTATTTTGATAAATCTGGTCATTTTTATCTAGAAATCCGAGATATGGTAAACTCAACAGACTAGGAATATTCGCGTCGTCCATCAAGTTTGTCGATCCGTATCCATCAATTTCATAAACAAATATTTCACGAAATTTTTGATGATGAACTATCGACAATGAAACAATTGCTGTCCTGATATCAATTGCCATCTCGAATGCTTTCTTAGCTAGATCTGGATAGGTTTTGTTCAACATCTTGGATAGATGTTCTAATTCTACTGATGCCATTGCATTTGAAGGAATTAGAAATGGGAATGTTGTACTATCATCTGAGGGTCTAAATTGTGATTTTATTAGTCCTTGAAAAAAATTATTGAAAAATAATATTTAGATATATTATTGTTATCATCATCATCATCATCATCATAAATATTATAAAATGTTTTTACCTGTTCTTCTTACAGGATTCCCTGAAAAACAAAATTCTTAAATTCAGAATACACATTTTTATTTATTTTTTTTATACTCATAATAAGTACCTACCTTTGCCATACAACAACAAGGTTTCAGTAGAAGTTCTAGTTTCTCTAGTAAATAAATAATGTTCATTATTTAACTCTTCAAAAGTGCCCAACCGTTGTATTTCAAATGTTTCCAAAATCGTCGTGACAGCTTTTTTCCAAATTTCCATTTTTAAAAATCTTTCATCCTTCGTGCTCTGCCAATAATTAAAAGATAATTTCAAAAATGATGCCAACGAATCAACCTCCCATTTTGACTCCCAAGTGGAATTTGACGGTTTGGGTATCACTTTGTCGGTTTTTGACCAGGGATTTTCTTCGTATGGAATATTTGTTTCGTTTGGCGCTCTGAATGCATTAGAATATGGATCCTATATACATACATACATGTATGTGTTTGTTAGTAAAACTGACTACATAATATAATAGATGATAATGATAATAACAACAGTGATAATGATAATAGACCTCGACGATAAATTCAGCTTGCATATAGATCAATCCTAAGATCAATTGTTTTAACTCGTTATCTTGATTTGCAAATGGTACATAAGAAATTACTTGATTTGTTGAATCTCTTAACCACATTGCTCTATATAAACACGCGAGAAAGGAATTAAACAAACAATTCAAAGATATTTATAAAATTAATATAAGATATGATTATATATATATGTACGGTATATCTCCAGTGATGATAAATGTCTTCGGATAATTTCCATCAAATTTTGTCCAAGCGACTGTCGTATCTATTTATAAATAGGTAAACGGAATGAACGGGTGAACGGATGGATGGATAGATGGATGAAAGCCAAACCAACTAAACATTTAATCTAATTATTACCTAAAGTATTCGGCCAACAATTTTCAAATAATCTGGCCAAATCTTTATCTTTCATTAGTCGAGTAAGATTAGCGATTACATTTTCTATTGTTGTACTAAAAAATTTACGTTCTTCTAAAACAGGTCTTGAGTAAGGTATTGTTGTTGTTGTTGATAACAGTGGACCTGTTGTCGTATTACTTTCTTCTATTATTTCACTACTACCAATGGTCCATGGAAGGTTTTGTAATTTATTATCATTGTTGTTATTGGTATTATTATAGGGATGTTTTTCTTGTCTTCTATCTTGTCTTGTCGCCATTTTTTATTATTATAAGAAAATTTGAAAATGAGAATGAATTGAGTTTTTTTTATCTCAAAAAAGAAAATTTTTTTACTCCACAAATGCAACTAAATATAATCATCGGTGCATTGATTGCATTTAATTTAATCTTTTCTGTTTTTTTTTTTGAGTTTTTTAATTAATCAAAATCAAGAAAAAAAAGGTTATAATATTTGCAAAAATAGAAAAAATTTATTATTGTCATGTTGTGCGTGAAAACTAAAATATTTTGATATTGATTGATGATTATGTTATACTTTAATTTAATGCCACCATCATCCAATTCTTGATTTTTAGAATAATACATCAATTTCATTATTATTATTATGTATCGATTATCATCACAAAAGAAAAATCAGTAAATAAATATATCCATACTTTTGTACTTGCATTATTTTCTATTACTATTGCCGCCATGCTGGAAATCTGGGATAATTAATTAATAAATGAATGAATAAATTAATGAATAAATGAATGAAATAAAAAAACAATTCTGATTGTATTACTCGAAGATCCTTATTACACTTTCAATAAACCTTTATATAATATAATATAGGTATAAAATAATTATGATGATAATAAATTATAATTTAATTATTAAACTATAATGCTCCAACGACTTCAATTAAATTAATTATAGTTGTTGTTTTCAAGCAGTAATAGTGATTGTTATAAATAAAATTCTTATTTAACGACTTTATATAATTTTTATATTCAAAATACCTACTCTTCAAAGTTTGTTTTTCTTTTTGTAGGGCTACATGCTGAAAATCCATGATTTCTGACTGCTTTTTTGAAAATATAACTTTGTATTTGTAAGGAAGGATCTTCCAAGATAAAAGATGCTAATTGCAACTACTCGAAAGTTTTCAGTCCAAGACCTGTAAAGCATAAAATTCAATATGGAATGTTGCACGATTTTTTCATTCAAGTTGATGCAAAGTGAGCTCATATCGCTGCGCAATATTGTCACCTTTCGAAATATTTTGAGATATATATAATAAATGAACTTTTTCAAAGTAAATCTTTTCTTTTGAATTGATATTAGGAAAAATGAATTTAGGGACTGTTTGGATGGAAAATTACATTATAAGAATGTTCTACAAAAGGCTAAAGATTTCTTCAAGAAACTCTGTCTATCAAATTACACAAAGATGAGTGATGGTAAACTCTTTTTCAGTGACTTTAAAAAATTTCAGAGCTCCAGCTCGCAAAAGGCATCCTGAAAGTTTCTTTGCATATCTGATTAGATCATTATCTGAATCAGATGTAAGATGTTTCCTGATATGACTGACTGCAATGATCTTTTGCTGTGAATGAACTCTGTGAAGCGATTATTCCAAGTGCTAAAGTTGAGAACAGGCTATTGATAGCATATACATAACATTATCAGGAAAACTAATACCAAATGCTTGTAAGTTTCTATATTAAATTATGTAAGAATTGTGCCGGCTTGTAAACTTATATAATTCTTACACAAGAATTACGAGCGTTCTTACGTGAAATGTAAGTTATACACAAACCTACATCAAAAAAATTTCCTGACGCAAAGGAAAAAAGCAACGTTACAAACATTATATCAAACATAAACAATGCTTGCTTCCTTGGTACTAATTACAATCAATGCATCCTGTAATCTTTCCCACTTGTCTCTCTTTTCCTTCTGTTCTTCCTCTTCTTCAATCAAATCTTTCATTTCTCTTCATTTTCGTACTCCTTCTTTCTCAATTTCATCTCCAATTCGCTCAATCTCTCTAATTCTTTGACATACCTATTGCATTCTTTATTTGTCCGTTCCAACTTTCGTTCGATTTTTCGATGGTACTATATTTTTCATAAGCAAAAATGTAAAAGTTTTTTTAACTAAAAAATTATTGATATCACCCGTGCGTCTGCATCCATATCTCAATGGTAACATTTTAATATCCGGAAAAAAAAGGTCGCTGAATATTTTTCCTTTTTTTTTCTGAATTGTAAACATGTATGATAAAATAAAATAAAATAAATATAAGATAATAATATATTGTATAATATAACTAACTTCATCACTTCAGTACTTTAGAAAGGATCACAAATTGCATCTTTTAATTATAATTAATACAATTACACTGTGCGAACGTGTCATAGTATTTTGTATGCCAATAAGGTTTTTGTATGTTAATAATATTTAAATGTTGTTTAATAAAAGACATTCTTGTATACCAATAGCATTTTTATATGTGAATAACATTTTTGCATGTTAATAACATTCATTAATTAACTGAAATTTATATATATCTGAATTTAATGTATTTGAAAAATAACTATTTCTTGAATAAGAAAATAATCATAACAGGCTTTGGCTTGAGAACAAGTTTCGACTTGATAAACTCATGTCAAATCGAACTCTAAACCATTGGCTAGCAAAATCTGACCCCCCTCTCAATTTATTTTATTATTTCTCATAACTGGTGACAATGTGTTAAAGAATCAAATAAAAATTTAAAAAATCAGGAGAAACTTTCAACAAGAATGGCTAAATGTCAAAATGTTGTTAGAATATGAGTGGCCAAAAGACAAAGAATCTTCAATACTTTATGGTGAATCATAGTTGGTTCAATTTATGGGAGAAAATTATTTACCAGATTATCCTTTGAGTCTTATAGATTTTGTTGCTGTTTGAGAAGAATGGTCCGGTCAAATGTTCAAACTATCAAACTTAATGAAAATCCAGAACTTATTAAGATTTCATGATGTTAAAGAGTCTATATTTATTTATGACTACAATAGAAAAAGGATGGCTTGGGATTAGATTGAAACTGATATTTAGGCCAAAATAAAAAATTGGACAAAGATATTCCAGAGTGGAGGAAGGAGATGTTATCATGTTGAAAATTATATTAGATAATCTATTTCACTAATGAAATTTTATAAAATTTCTTTCATGATAAATCAACTCTTATAAGAACAGGTTTAATAAAGAAGTATATGAAGAACTTCTTCAACAGCATATTACTAATATATGCCAGCCAAGATTTATATTTAAAACGACCCAAGAACAGGAATAGGGATAGGTAATTTATTAAATTTAAAAATGAAATGTTTGGTTTTCTAGTTGGATTGATTACCAAAATGACAAAAGGGATATACAGTATATATATATACCTTATAAATATTATGTAGATCCCAAGATGGATTTTCCAGATCAGTCAGTTTTTGAGGGAAAATATTATAATATTGAATAAACTGTAGCCATAATGAGAATTAAAGAGTGACAGAGAATTAGTTGATGGCTATAAAAAAAAAATTAATTAGCATAAATAAGAGTTTTTTTTTAAATCAAATAATAATTCAATATTAAGGATATTAAATGTATTATAAATTGGCATTTATTAAATTATATACATCCTTAACAGATACATTATATATTAATATTTGTTATTTGTGTGTTCTATTTGTTCTATTTCTCAATTCAATCTCAGATAATGAATGAATGCTGGTCAGTTATGATTGGATAAACTTGTAGATATGTTACACGTAAATGTATTCTTAAATTATTTTTGCTTTCAAAAAAAAAATTTTTTTATAAATATGTTGTGGTGGAAAAGAATTTTCTATAATATATGGATATTTTCAATAGTAATAATAATAACTAGTGAGTTTTTATTTGTAAATTCGGTAGAAGTAGTAAAAGAAGAAAGAGAAGAAAAGCTTAGTAGAAGTTTCAGTGTACCACAATATTGGAAGAATGTTAATTTGATTCGAGCTGTTGAGCTTCATGATCCTATTGTTCGAGAAAGTATATCGTATAATGTAGAAAATATACATGAAGAGCCTATCGATGAATATTATTTTCCTATTGCCGAGAAGTGGCATGATCATTTATCATATATTGAAGCGAAGGGGAAAAAAACCAAAATATTAAATGTAGAAAAAGCTGAATTTGATTTAGCAAAGTAAGTTTTGTAAATTGATTCATTGATCGATTAATTGATCCGATAATTTTTTATCATTTGAAAATATTTCTCATCTCCTATTTATTTTGACATATACTTTTCATAAATTTAAATTTTTTTAGTCGAATTCAATATTATAAAATATATTTTGATCAACGCATCGAGTCAAAAGGAAAATATAGATTTGAGGTGAAGCTTGCATATACTCATGTTTTAAGACCTTATCCGTATGAAATTGATCAAAATGATAAACAATACTTGGTATACGAGGGTAATGTATATGGAAATAGTGCATATTTTACCGAAAATACCAAAACAAATATAAAGTATGAGAATTTCTTTTATTCTAAAAAAATTTTTGTGGTGGGCGAAGATATGAAAAAAATGAATTATTAATTCATATAATAATATATTTTTCTAAAAAAAAAAAAAAATGAAGACTGCCATCATTTAATATTATTAGTCATACGGAGAAACCTCACCCAGTTACTCGTTTAGGAAATATGATTTCATATGGATTATATGTAGATAAAGAACCTAACTCATATGAGAAAATGGTAGTTCATTATGAACAGATAGCAGCAATATTAACGGTTAGGAAATTGAGACGTGATTTAGAAATAAGTCATTGGGGAGGAAACTTGGCAGTTGAGGAACATTTGGATATAATTAACGATGGCGCAAAGTAAATATATAAAAAATTGGGGGTTTTTTTTGAAATATCTACATAATATTAACAATGATAATAATATGTTTATGTTTATACTAAATTAATTAAAAAAAAAAAAAGATTAAAAGGACAATTTTCAAGATATAAATTCCAACAATCACTTTATAAATTAAATGAAATAGTTGTAATTCGAGATTTAAAAGTGGATTTACCAGCCACCAGCAAAGATATTTATTATAGAGATGAAATTGGTAATGTATCAACTTCTAGTTTGAAACATGAACTAGGCAAAACAGTGTTACAACTTAGACCAAGGTATCCGCTTTTTGGTGGATGGAATTATACATGGTACCATGGATACAATTTACCAATCAATCATTTTGTCAGGTATAATTCAGAAAGTGATAGATATATATTAAACGTACCCTTTATTAATCTATTTCCTCATGTAACATACGATCAAGTTCAAGTTAGAGTCATTCTACCCGAAGGTGCAAGGTAAGTTTACATTCCCCCAAAAAAAATTTCTCAAAAAAAATATTAACTTGTTATATATTGTTTTCTAGGAATGTTAAAATGGATTTGCCATTTTCTGTGGATAAAGAGATCCATTCGATTCATAAAACATATTTAGATACATCAGGAAGATATATGATAACAATAGAAAAAAATAATTTAATTAATGAACACCATAAATCATTCCAAGTTTCGTATCAACATAGCACAATAGATTTATTGGAGAAGCCATTTGCTGCATCTACTTTCTTTTTAGGAGGATTTATACTTAGTATGATGTATTCAAGAATGGAGTTTAGTTTAGGAAAATAATAATAATCTTATTATTTTATTGTTAATTGATTATTTAATAATTGAATTAGGAGTTATCGTTTATTTGTTTGTTAGATTAATAACAAGTCAAATCAATCATTTCACGATCACTTTGTAAAAAAAACTTGATTAATAAATTATATCATGCAGAGTTTTTTTTTGTCGTTTATTTGTTATATTTACAAAAGATTTTTTTTTAAAATAATTATATGAAGAAATTTGAGGAAATAGAAAGTTAATATTACAATAAAAAATCTAATTAAAAAATATTCTACAAAAAAACAAATCATTAACCAAAAACCATAGATTAACGATATTTTGAAACTAAGACAAATAATTGATTTAAAGATTTCAAAAAATAAAATCATCAATTTGTCTTTATCAATGTTATCATCATCGCCATCGTCATTGTTATTGGCATCGTGACTAAAACAATAACTATTGATAAAATATAATGCTAATAATAAATGTAATTTGAAAAAAGTTATGATTTCTTTATAATAAAATCTAAAAAATATTAATCTAACTAAACTTGCGACAAACTTCATTATAACAAATAACAAATATGATGAATTATTACTATTACTATTATTATGATTAGTGGTATTATTGTAATTGTTATAATGATTATAAAAGTTTCTTGTTTCTTCAGATTCTTGAAAAGTTGTTGTTCTACTACTATTCGTTCTACTCCTACTACTGCTATTATTATTATTATTATTATTATTATCACTATTATTATGATTAGTTAAATAATGTTCTTTGAATCCTGAATAATCATAAAATATTAGATTACAAGAAGCGCACATCGGATGTCCTTTAAAATTGTTATTATTTTTTGAGCCTTCTCCATGAAAATGTTGAAATATTCCATCGTTTGTATATAATTCATGTTCTTTAATAAAAAAATTTCTATTTGATACACATAATGGACTATATATATATATAAATATGATACAAATTAGCGAAAAAAAAAAAAAAAAAAAAGGAAAGCAGATATAACTTTATAAAATTATTTTATTAAAAAAAAACCTTTCAAATTATTGAACTTACCAATATGTTAATTTATGAATTTCTCTAACATGTTCATACAAAAGTTCAAATACTCCATCCTGATTTTCCTGCTCCATATTCGCCTCATCATCGTCAACGTCTTCATTTTTACTATAACATTGGAATTTACAGTCGTCTATTGGACACTTTGGTATAATTAAATCCATTGATTTTTCGTAAATAGTTTTATCTTCACAAAATATTCCAAGTTTTGATAATTCATGCCAGCAAGAATTATCCTTGAGATTATTATCAAAGGATTTCTTTGAATCTCTGGTGAAATAAACTTGATTTTGATACGTCTAATAATAATAGTAGCACATAATTTATAATTATATTATTAACAAAATATTCATACGCCCATCACTATCCAAAAAAACTCTCCCAGCCAAAAGAAAATTTATCAATTAAATTCACTTACTCTACAATATGCACAGTTATAAGATTTAAATAAATATCTTAACCTAAGACAGCATATATGGCATATTCTATGATTACATTGTGAAATTGCATGTATTTCAATTTTCTCTGTACAAATATAACAAACTAATTTCTCTTTTTCGTTTTCTTCGCAATCTTTGTTAATCAAAGTATCGCAACATTCATCATCATCGTGATTATTATTATTATTATGTTTACTATGAATAGTATTATTATACATTAAGTTTATTGATTCCAAATAACAATCATCGTCTCCATTTTTTTGTTCGTTAATATGATGGTGACATTGAAGTTGACCAGGTGTATTTTTATCTATCTTTAATAAATTTTCTTCTTCTTTATTATAATGCGCTATTGCTGTGCTAGAATCAGAATTCACGGAATTAATAATTGTATTTTCGCCTTTCATTATTATCAGGTCTTTCATAATGCTTTGATATATATATATATATTAATATGTATACAGGTATGGTAATGTTTATTTTCAAAAAAAAAAAATAATAAATGTAAAAAAAATATTATATGACTTGTATAACTTTAAAAAATTGTGAGATTGCTTTAATGTTGTAAAAAAAATTTTTTTGAGAGAAAACTTCAAACTATTTTGGAATTTTAGAATCAATTGATCTTCATCATCATCTACTTTTTATACACGTGAAATATTTAAATGTACTCCCCTATCGAGAATAGAAAATCATGAAACGCAAAGAAAATCAGACTTCCATTTTCAATATTATTATTAAAATCTGTATAATAATAATAATGATAATTATTGTGACTCACTTATAATTCGGGTCACCATATAATTGCGACATTGATACATTTTTGGTTAATTTTTGTAAATCATTTCCTAAACATAATAAATATAAAAATAGATACCGGAAAAGGTAAATAATAGTATATATCAAAAAACGCCACTGTTTCCTTTACCGCTAAGCTTTTTTTAGCATAAAAGTTGTTATCCCGAAAGAAACATTTAATGGGTGATCAGGAGTAATGATCCACTTAATTTTTTGTTTCATTTCTCTAATCTATCTATCTTGAGATGCTTGATATATGCCTTTAGATTGGAGAAAATAAAAAAATAATAATAGTAATCTATATAATTGAATGCACTTTTCCTAAAGCGTATTGTATCATATTTTAAAAGTCGATTTCTAAGATCTCCGCTCTCTACCGACTAGGCAAAAACAATTGATAACATGGATTGAGGAGGAAAAGGCTGTGTTGATTGCTAAAACTGATATTCAGATTGAGATCGTCAATCAATAATTCAAACAAATGTAAATATGTTCAAGAAGGTTGGTGCAAATGGAGGTTAAAATGATTGTACCTGTAATGTTTGCTAAACAAACACACTTTATTCCATCGAAGTACGTTAAACACTTGATAAACATTTTTAATAGACTGATTCTTGCAATTCATAAGATTGGGGACAAGAAAGTCTGAGGAGAGGGAAGATGCAGAAGTGTATAGTTTTAGTTCAACTTCCAAGTGTATGCTGAAGAGAAAAAAATATATATATTAATAAGTATTTTAAAATATTCTATAGTAAGTGGCCAAGTCAAGGAATAGTGATTATTTTGGGGAACAAGCCATACGTTTGTTCACCAATTATAATGTAATAGATTTATTTACTAAATTAATAAAGCAATTTCCATCGAGGGAAATGGATCAATGATTTAACTCCACCAGATTAGAGATTGGCATCGTTAACCGGTTAAAGAATTTTTAGACGATGCCGACCCCTACCCGGATAAAATGACGAGCATTACCAGTGTTGTTCCTCTTGCTAAAGCTCCGAACGGTTCGGTTCGGTTTTTAAAAGGCTAATCCAAAACCCGGAAATCAAATTGTAAAATAAAAATACTTTAATATATATATATATATATACTTATGTAATACATTTTTAAAAGAACAACTTTTTATTTAGTATGTGATATTGGTTATCGCATTGGTTTTTCGATTTTTGGCTTTGATGTTTACGACGTGTATAATCATGCAAAAACACATCGAATTCGAGCTGTAGTTATTATCCGAATTCAAAATTTACAAAGCCTTTTGATTTATTATTTAATACAAAGTTTGCAAAGCATATAAACGACTAATGATTATAAACGATTGTTTTATTACCCAAGAATAAAATATATAAAATTTTGATTCTTTAAATTAATGGATTCTTTTTTTTATTTTTTTTATTTTTAAAATTTACAACTCACGCTCATGAGACATATATCAATAACTCGGTTTATAAACCATGATTACGGTTCAGAGCTTTACTTCTCGTTTCACATCACAAAGAGTACTTTGAATTCATTCATCTCTGATAAATGAGCGAGTGTCATTATAAAAATATTGAGATCCAAAAGAATAGGCAGATAATTTGTTCATGAAAAGACCCATTGGCAATCTCTTGAACTTTTACAAGGAAATTCCAAAAAAGGAAATGTCAAAATTCTTAGTATTTAATTTTCCAAACTATCAAAATATTAATAAATCCAGATTTTTAAATTTAAATTTTAAAAATATCAACGAATCCATGGGACACATGAGAAAATTCCATTTAAAAATCGCGATTTAACGATTTTCATATTGGACCAGAATTTTAAGAACGTGAATTTATACGTAATGTATTAGAGATAGTATGTAATGATTCGAATCAATATCAGGTGGTTCGAATCGTTCGGGGCCTTAAACATGATTCACACAATATACACTTGATCAGCCCAATCACCATTACATTTAATTCAATACTTTCATAATAATCCATAATAACCACAAATTATCAGTTACATAATTTTTATTTTGTCCACCAGCGTTATCACGTTCACCGTTTATTCAACTTCTTAAATCCCGTCAAAAACAATGCTGGGTGTACCGTTAGGACTTTTATCTTCATCAAGAACATAGTTCATCTTGAATACTAAACAAGTATATTTTACGAAGACTAAGATGATAGATCTTGGCAACAACAATAAATCCTCTGTAATGATTATTTACCACAAAACTCTTTGTTACCGTTTCAACTAAACTTTTGATCAACTAACTAATGTGTATGTATGCGTAAGATAAATTGTCCAGTGTCAGCGGAAAATTTTCTTTTGGGAGTTTTTTTATTAACTAAAAGCAGTCCTTGGCTTACGATGGATCTTTATAATGGGTGTTTCACGTATTTGGGCATCTAGCATATCAATATCCAAATACCAATAAGCAAAACTCATAAAATACGGAAAATTTAATTTATTACAATGAAGATATCTGCGATGGCACATATTTTTTTTCGTCAACGATCATCTCTAATTTACAAAAAAAAAAAAACTAATGTCATTTAGTAAGAACGGCAACAGTAATAACAACAACGACGACAACAACAATAATATTTTTGAGCCAAAATATTTTTTTGATGTTGCTAATCAAATAATACCAAAACGTAATTGGAATGGAGAACGTTGGTATAAAATTGCAGAAACTAGAGTTTTTTTTACTAAAGAAATCTTTTGGAAAGTTATAGTAAGGATAAAAGAAATTTTAGAGTGAAATAAATAATAACAACAATAATTATAATAATAAATAAATATATATAAAATTAAAAGGAACGATGGACAAAAGAAATTCATTTGATAATTCCACCAATTGAACGTGTTGAAATTATTGATGATAAAGTGGTAGATGGCGATGAAGTGGGAGAGAAAATCGAAGAACATTATTATCACAATCATGATAATCATGATAATAACAATAATGAAGATGATGGGATTTTAGTGTTTAGAAAAATAAAAAGGAAATTGATTCCAAAAAGAAAAAATAAAGATGAAGAAATAGAAGAGATAATTGAATATTTTTATGATAATAAATTATCAGGTTTTTGTCCATTAAATTATTAATTGATTAGTTATAGCACAGATAAATAATATACATGTGTGTATGTATCTATTTAGAAAGCCGTGTGATTTATACACCAATATCATCAAATGATAATGATGATAATAATAATAATAATCTACCATTTTATTATCCAAAGGTAATCAGTCAGTAAATCAATCAATCAATCAATTAATCAATCAATCAATTCACTGACAAAAATAATAATCAATTGATTTTTTATTTATAGGTTAAATGTTTTAGTTTTATTTATAAAGAAGAAAGAAGAAATGACGGTGATGATGATGATGATATGATTCAACCTTTTTTATATATTGAAATCATTCCAATTGAAAAAAAAGAATTAATAAATAGTATTGATTTTAGTGATAAAATGGTAAACAAAAAACAAAAAAGGATATTAATCAATCAATCTAATTATTATTAATAATTAATTTTTTATATAAATAGAAACATAATTTTAAACTGTTATTTAAAAAATTATTTAAATGGTGTAAAAATACTTTCGAAGGTTACGAGAAAAGAGTAATTCATGATATTTTAGTATCAAAAGAATCATATATAAAGAATTACCAAAGATTGAAGTTAAAATATTCAAATGAATTAATCAGGCAATTTTTTAATTTTATTTATAAAATATTTGTAGATAATTAAGTTAACACTTTTAATCAATTAATTTAGAAATTGGATTGAAAAAACTGATCCAGTTAAATTTATATTTGAAGATATTGCTATTGCATGTTGGCTGATATCATTATGGGAAGATGAAAGAAACCAATTCAATAATAATAATGTTGATAATAACTATAATATTGAAAATAACAAAAACAATAGTGTTGATAATAATTGTAATATTAACAATAATGATAATGCTGACAATAACGATGATGGTCAACGAAAGCAACAGCAACAAAAAGCAAAATTACAAACATTTGTTGACTTAGGATGTGGTAATGGATTATTAACTTATATTCTAACAAGTGAAGGATATGATGGAATTGGAATTGATTTAAGAAAAAGAAAAATTTGGGATTTATTTATATCCAAAGGAGCAAAATTACATGGTAAAAAGATTGTGTCAGTGGTAAATGATGATTATTATAATTATTATAATTATTATTGGCGTTCCTTATCGGTTATGTTGATTATATTACATTAATTAATAATATTTTACAGTTCAAACATTACAACCAAATATTATAACATTTCCAAATCATGATTGGATTATTGGAAATCATGCAGATGAACTTGTGCCTTGGTAAAAATTTGATATTTAATATTAAAATTATTATTTGAATGAATGATTGACTGACTGGTTTATTTATTTATTATTATTGTTATTGTTATTATTACCAATATTGATCAGGATTCCAATCATTTCTGCAAAATCATCAAAAAATTCAAAGTAATTTTCGTAAATTCACACGCAATTTATTTATTATATAATTTAATTGTTATTTTCTTTAATCAAATTACCTTTTTTCACTTTCCATATACTAGATTTATGGTGATTCCTTGTTGTTTTTATTCTTTATCAGGCTTCAAATATACTTTTAACAATAAAAAAATCACTAATGGTAAATATAAAGCTTATCAAGAATATATTAAAGAAATTATTGAACAATGTGGATTTACGTTAGAATATGATTGGTTAAGAATACCAAGCACAAAAAATTATGCAATGGTTGGAAGAAAAAGAATAATAAAAATTGGTGGTGATAAGAAAATTAATGATGACGATGGAGAAGATGATATTGATAAATCAATTCAAAATTTAATTAATAGTGTTGGTTATATATCAATTAGAAAAAATGAATAGCGTTTATTTATTATAAATAATTAAATAAAAATTAAGTTGTAAAAAAAAATATTCGTTTTTAATAAAAATATTAGAATCATAATAATTTTCTAACTTATATTTTGTTTATATATTTATTTATTTATTTAATCCAATTCACTTGATGAATTAATTCTTGAATGTGAATTTGACTGTGATGCTGACGATGAGCTTCCGCCAAATCTTCTACCACCACCACCACCACCACCACCGCCACCACCCATCATTGGTCCTTGAAATAAGCTACTCATAAGATCTTGAAAGACATTGAGTTGTTGTGGTCTTTGTGGTTTTATATTAAAGAATACATCGCCAATTTTGTTTAAAAGCTACGTAATAAATGTGCAAATGTAAATATGTAGTGATAACAATAAATATTAAAATAAAATAAAATATAATATTAAAATAATTTCTCCCACGCACACTCTCAATAAACTTACACTGTCGGATTGATCGATCGATAAAACGCTCTTATATTTATTTCTTAAAGAAATAAAAAGATCTGCCGCATCTCTTTGAACCGTCAAAGTTAATAGTTGTAGAAAATTTAATAATGGTAGTGAATAAATTGGAATTTCAATAGGATCACCCGTTATTGTTGGTCTATATTGGGCAACTCCTGTTTTTATATCATTTGACTGTTGTTGCTGTTTGGAAGAAATAAATGTGTCAAAAGAAATTTTTGCATCTTTGATACTTCTTAAACATAAATATCTATAATGAATAATAAGTTTAAGTTTAAATATATATATATATGTATATATATTACATTTATAAATAAAAACATATATATGTAATAAAAAACTTACTGAAGTACTGCACGTGCTATATATAGTCCTGATTTGTCAAATTGATCTTTTTCAGACCATTCTGCTAACATTTTACCATATGATTTACTACTTTCAGATGTGCCAGCCAAAAAATGAGGTTCAGCTTCTGAATAATTCTTATCTAAAAAAGAAAAGAATCAATCAATATTATTATTTTATTATTATTAATATCGCAATTAGTATATCTTAATAATAGTAATCATAATAGTATTAATAGTAATAATGATACCTTTCCAAAATAATTCACCAACATAATGGTGTAATTCAGGATCGCCTGCTCGACTTTCGCCAAATTTAACAGACCAACTATAAATAAATATAACTCAATATTATATATTACAATAAAAGATATATACAAATGAATGAATTGATTTTTTTCACCTAACTGCTGCATCGATAAATTTTTTACGACCAATTTCATTAGGTGGAAATAATTCCAATAATTGAATAATTCGAGCTTTATTATATTATTATTGTTATTATTATTGTCATTGCAATTTTGTTTCCATTATAGAAAAAATATAAATAATTATCATTTTTTTATTTTTTTTTTTACCGAATAATGATTATTTTACAAAATGGTATAACATACATCTCGATTCATCAGTTACAGGTAATTGTTCTTCAATGTAAGCTTCAATCATATACAATGCTAAATCAGTTCCACTGCCACCTTGTTGATGTTTAAGTAATGTTTGAGCTCCAGAAAATAAAAGTTCTACTGCATTACTGTACTTTTTCTGTTTAATATAACTATATAATATGCGTATATATTCGTGTATGTACGTACATGTGTTTGAAATAATATTAATTTAAATATTGGTTTCTTGAAAATTTTTTATTCGTTTACTTACCGTCTACATACAGTACGATACATTTGATGAGCTTCATAATAATTGGCATTATCAACTGACTCTTTAAGCTTTTGTAAAACTTTATCAGTTCCTTTTACATGATTATTATTAGCCATTGTTGTATAATCAGCTATTTATTATATTTTATAATTTAAGGTAACTGATAATATCTAAAAATTCATGAGATTTTTGTCATGTTGGTGTCACCAGCATAGTGGAAATTTGAAATGTTACACTAATTTTTATATTGTGCAACGTAGCTTTACAATACACGGCAAATATTCTGGCAATAAAAAAGTAAGTGATAAACTGGATTTGAATTGGATCTGAACTTGATCTCCAATTCACTATATACTGGTGAAGTTTCAGGAGCAATGAGTTCTGTATAAAAATTCGTGTAACAACCAACTTCCACTATGCTGGTGTCACCTTAATAACATATGGGGCGTAGCATAGATAAAAAGTCCAATCATTGGCTATTGATATCTACCAATAATAAGCAATCTCACGTGATCGGTCAAAATTATTATTTCCCGGCCAAATTTGGAATTTCTAAATACTACATATGTAATTTGAATAGAACGAATAATTCGAATAGTTTGATATTGAATAAAACGAATAGTTCAATAAAATGAATAATAATAATTCGAATTAAAATAAGAAAATAGAAACTCTGGCTTTTATCCTGCTATGATGAATTGTATTTTGCTTTTTGAGTAAATGTATATTTTTTGTCATTCTAAGTAATGTAAGTGGACCCCATCTCAACTAAATGTCTAGACGTAAAAATGAACGTCAAGAGAAAATTTTTTTAGGAGGCTAAGCCATTTAAAAATTCCTTGGCCGGCTAATATCACTACTAGAAAATATAGTATATAATTTTGAGTATATTTTTGCGTTAGAATAATTATTAAAAAATTCAGTCAAAGTTTTCAAGTGTGAGAAGGTTTTTAAAAAAAAGACAAAAAATCAGCAATATAATTTTTTATTTTCAAATGAATCTAAACTTATTTAATTATGCTTTGCAATCGCGTAAACCCACCTTCACCTATCTTTCAATATTTGCTGAGATATACAACCCTTTGTCATCGTCGTTATTTAGATATCGGTTGAGAGAAACCATTGAATCGATTGGATCATATGTAAGAGAGCCCGAAACTATACTCTTGAGGAATGGTAAAAAACTCTGGATAAAAAAATCCATCAGTGACAATGACAGTGACCATTAGAATTGAGAAAAAAGAATATTTCAAGAGACATGCATATTGATAGAAATTTTGATGAATATGAATAATAATAAAATCCTTTTTTTTTTCTTACGAAATACTCGTGAAGTAAATATGGGAGGTTCTCATCGCTTACCTTCGTACATTGCTCAAGGTAAGAACAAATTAAAAACAATATAGTAGGTGGAGAACGTTTTTCCAAGGCAACAAAATTCCGAAACAAATTTAAACAACAGGGAAAGATCGCGCGAGATAGTAATTGTAATTGTAATTAATAATTTTGGGCACTGAGAGAATATTTAAAGAAATAGAAATCATATTTACTTTCTCATAAACATACAAACGAATTATTTTATTAATTTGTATTTAATATTAATATACTTTTTACTACTACGGGAGCTTAATTGCGGTTGATTTAATTTTAACCGCGATTAAGCTTTTGTTTTGTAAGGATATACGGCGGAACTGTGTTCAAAATCATAATAATATTAACATTAATAATAATATTTATTATTGTTATGGCTTGGAAGAACTCAAACTCAATACACATCAGCTGATTTGTTTTTTTTGGACCTCAAACCTTATATCTTATTGTGTCTCGACGTTAAACACGTTAAACATGATGTGTAAACTGGTCAATAGAAATTATAATTAACCCCCAAAAATTTATTTGCTCCGCTAAAAAAACTATTTTACTATTTCATATTTGATACAAAATCAGCGCATATGGATAAAATAAAAAGACAAATAATTATAACGAATAATTTAGGAGATTAAATTAATCATCCATCGATACTATCAGAATCTAATGAAATTAAATGTAAATAAAAATATTGTCGCATATGGATAAAATAAAAAGACAAACAATTATAACGAATAATTTAGGAGATTAAATTAATCATCCATCGATTCTTTCTTTTAATTATCAGAATCTAATGAAATCAGATGTAAATAAAAATATTGTCAGTAATAATTAATGGATAGTAAGTTCCAATTAATTAATTAATAACGAGTTTTTATTTACCTTCAGCATTTAAGAGAAAAGAGTTAAAATCAAGACTATCCAATGAACTATCATTACTTGTATAAATTTTTAAGCTTTTTGATTTAGCAATCTCATCATCTAAGATTCTACTTGTATGATATGCACCTGGATGTGATTCGTGTATTTGTTGCGAAACATTACTACCACTACTACTACTAGTATTATTACTATTATCATGTTTTTTGATTTTAAAAAATTCGAATAATCCTTTTATTAAACTATTGCTACTATTATTATTTTTCAAGCTTTTATTTTTAATAATTTCGTTGTTTTTATTAATAGCAAATTGGAAAAGCTCTAGACTAGTTGGTCTTTTTGATGGATCCACATCCCAACACCTCTGCATCATTTGCGCATAATCTTCAGGCATTTCAGGTAATATTGGTGGTCGTAAACCTTCTGCACATATATCAAAAATCAAACGATGATTGTGAGCTCT
>CAJVPN010000947.1:0-19456 GCA_910592215.1 Entrophospora candida
CTTGATTAAAATCGAGCCTTTTCCAAAAATGTGTTGTTAAAGAAAATTAATTAAGCTTTTTTTGAAAACGATCATCTCTTGCTACTAAGAAATTAATCTATTATTGATTTAGTATTAGCATTGCCACTAAAAAAACAATTCGGAATTAATTCATTATTATTTAAAAAAAAATTAATTAATTTTTAAAATCAATAAAGTTTTTTTGGGAAAGATGTAACAATTTGGGAAATTGTTTTATTAAAATATTATTTCTAATAATAAAAAGACCATGCCTTTTTCGAAAGTGAAGAAAAAACGTAATGATTTGGAATTAATTCAATTTTAAAACATCAAACCGCGCCTTTTTTTGAAAATGTGAAAAAAAAAAAACGTTATTGTTGAAGGAATTGAATGAAGCTTTCTTCGAAAAGGTACTCCTGTTGCTTATTGTGAAGAAGAGAAATGCAACAATTCGAAAATTTGATTCATTATTTAACAACCATGCCCTTTTTGAAGTGGCGAAGGAAATCCTCGTCAATATAAAAAATTGCGGTAGAGTGTGAATCGTAAATCGTAAAAAATAAATAAATTGTTAAAATAAACAAAAAAAATAATAATAAAAACAATAATAAACAATAAAATAACATGTGTTCTATTTTTGTTGCCAATTGTTTCATTAAACATGTAACTTCCACTGAGGGAACAATCAGTGGAACTGCTCTTTATAGAAATGAAGAATGCATTTGCTCTGACTGTTCATAAAACTCAAGGTTTGACCTTGCCACATGTAATGTTGAATGTTGACGAAAGTATGTTTGCTGAAGGGTAAGTGTATGTTGCAATGAGTCGAGCTCCCTCATTGGAAAAACTGCAAATCCTTGATTTTGATTATTCTCAATTAAAAATTTCCAGGGCGGCTTTGGAAGAGTATAAAAGATTGGAGGCTGTGAGCATTGATGGGTTACAAAAACTAACAACGCTGTAAAAAAAAGTATTCTTTGTAAAAAATTGAATGTAATTAAATCGTGATGTATTAAATTTTTAAATTCCGAAAAAATTCCACGATTACACGAACTCGCCGCAACCTATTAAAGTCTTGTTCATATATACATCATAATTATTATAAATTTCATATAGCAGGCTCTAACGTTATTGAAATTATAATAAATAGTTAATAAATGAATATATAAAAGACAATTAATTATTGAGAAAATAAATTTGAATTTTCTTACATGTAAATATAATAATAATGAACTATTTGAGGAAATAAATTTGAATTTTCTTGTAAATATAACTGTATAATAATAATAATTATTGGAGAAAATAAATTTGAATTTCCTGCATCTATAATAAATATATTGAGAATTTCCTTATGTCTTTGAGCAAACCTATAATAAATAGAGTTGATAATGAATGAATGTGCATAAAAATAAATTTGAATTTTCCTGAATCTATAATAAATAGATTTCCTTATGCCTTAATGAATGAATATATAATATTGGTGGACGAAACCTTGAAATTATGGTATAATTATTTCGGGCAAGTATTTTTTCCATTCTCTGTTTGTCATTAAACAACTGCTAATTATTTATATATTTATTTAAGTAGGTTTTAACATGAGAATTATTCATTCGATCAATGTATCATCAATAGCAATAACATGTAAATCACCATTGCTGAAAGGAATTTCACAATTTACGAATTATGTTATGTATCACTATATATAAAATTGGCTTTATTATTATTAGCAGATTAATTGTCAAGCCAAAAACTAAATTTACATGAATTTTATAATTGTTGACACAGCAAGTTTACAATTTTTATTTTAAACAAGTAGCAAACAACAATGAATCATCATTTTGAGGATGACAATAAAGATTAAGATCTGATTTTGTTTCATGAAAATACTCATGTTGATTGATTGGATAATGGTTCACAGCCATAATTTCATGCACCTGAATCAAGAATCAATGGATAAATGTAGATCTCAAATTGAGGTGCATTTGTTGGTTGGCAACTTAAAATTGTTGAACTTTTCATTAAAACCAATGCAAAGACATGTTTTCTTGCCATAAAAAAAATGCTCATAAGGTCCAAAATTATGTTTTATTGTCAATTTTCATAACAATTAGTTCAAAAGTTAGTTGTTAAGTAATTTCCGGCCAATTAAAATTATTAAAAAAATTGAAATTTTGATGTTTTTGATGACACGAAAAAATAGATAATAATAATTAGATACATGTGAAATTTCTGACATTCTAATACGTGTTAATTATTTATTCAATTTCTAAAATTTGTGACTATGGAAAAAAGTAAACAGGTTTTCACAGATCACAAACTTATAAATCACCTATATAAATGAACTACCTCTCCTCTCTTCTTTTTTCTCTGCAAGTTTATAAGAAATTAAACCTCTGCCGTACGACTCTAATATGCCATAAAAAAAACTGCAGATCTGATTAAAATATGGAAACGATTTCAGAAATCTGCAAAAAAATTTATATACGAGTTTTGGCAAGCAATAGTGACACGACGAGCATTCAATCTTTTAAATAAATTTTTTAATGTTACACTGACCATTATCAAAAACATTATCCTTAAAAGGGAATTTTGCAAATAGGGAAATAGAAAACTTTTTTTTTTATTAACAAAATTAGAAATCTCTCCATAACGATAAACTATAGATACCATACTATGTACTACAATTTACCTAAATATGGAACTAAAACCTTACTTTTTTTGTGGACTAGTACGTATAATTGCAAAAACAAATTTATTGATCAACATTATGTTACATTACTTAATTAAAACAATGAATTGTGTAACTGTAACTTATTATTATGTAGAATTTCTTTA
Organism: Entrophospora candida; assembly: GCA_910592215.1. Lineage (NCBI taxonomy): Eukaryota > Fungi > Glomeromycota > Glomeromycetes > Entrophosporales > Entrophosporaceae > Entrophospora > Entrophospora candida. The sequence continues at coordinate 2,836 of CAJVPN010000947.1, forward strand.
ACCATTAATATTAATATTAATATTAATAGTCACGAATCGAATCGAATCGAATCACTTTAAAATTCGACTCGATTCGATTCGTTTGGAGTCTTAGAAAGGGAATATTAGTAGAATGCATCGCTTGTGCTTGCATTATGATAGAATCAAAGGTGAAATCACAGCAAGCAAATAAGCGTATGAGGTATATATAAGCACTGTTGGTGCATGCTCCGGATCCACAATAAAATTCGTAATCTTGTGGATGAATGATCATCGAAGATCAGCAGGATAAACCATCATGTAGTTTTGCTCCCCGAGTTTAAAACACAAGACATGGTTAAAAAAATGCGGTTTAGAAACATCCACTCTAAGCTGCAAGACAAATGTTGACCTGGTCATCAAGTCGAATCCGGGTGGTTCAAAGATTTTTAGTTGTACACCTTGCAGACCCACAATTAATAGAAAATGTAGCTCGTAATCTATTTTGAAGTATATTACAGAAAAATAACGAGAGTCGTCCGTGAAGTTGCGGCTTACATCCGAGACATCTTATTTTAGGCCGTCCACATAGGACTTGTACTTAGTATTAGTATAAGTTCAATGTAAGAGGTTAGTATTTTTTTTTTTTAAAGTGTAATAAAAACATGTGATACTAAATTCCTTTTTTTAATGAGCTCAAACCAACATTATTTACGATAATACGATTTTCCTGGAGGGTGTAAGGAAGGAAACAGGATAACCCGCAAAAAAAAACAAACTGTGGAATAATCAATGAAAAATAAAAATTTAAAAGCTATCACGTATTTTCAAATTTCAAGTGAAATATATTTATAAATGGTGTCCTTCCTTACTTTTATCTCTTCAATTGTTTGATCTTATTATTAACTGTACCGATGATTTTTGTTCATCTTTGTTTTCTTATTGGTTGGATTTTATCCAAATTGTGTGTAACAAAAAAAAATATGATAAAAATAGAAAAAAGGTCAAAAAGAGATCCTTTTTATAAAAACATGCAAAAATATTATCATAGTTCATCATCACCTTTATCATCATTATCATTACTATTATTTCAAGGACTTAAACGTAGTAAAATAACGCAAAAAAAGTTTCAATTAAAAAATTGTTATTATGGCAAGTTTAAAATATATTCGTTGAGTACAACAATAAGGTATGAAAACCAAAATTCAAATGCCATAATTAGAAAACTAAAACTTGGAAAAATACCAATGGTATCTGAACAACCGGCTATTTACCAATTAGCAAATACAAAAGCTGGTACAGTGTACACACCACATTGCATTTTTGTAATTTAACAATATGCGATTTGTACTTGGTGAAAATTATATCGCATCACATCGATGGGTCAGATCAATTAATCAATTTTAAATTTATTTTAGTTGAAGATTGTTTTAAAATATTGGACGAACATCAGCCATGGCATTCAGGGTACGTTGGATTTGATACAGAGACAACAATATTTCGAAAAGATGATCCACACAAAGTATCAATGATACAAATAGCCACGCATGATTTTTGTTTGTTAATACAAATATATCGAATAAGCAAAAATAGCAAAGAGCGTCCACAATCACTTATCAATTTTTTAAAAGATGATAAAGTATTAAAGGTTGGTGTGAATGCGAGTGGTGATAATGATTGGTTGGAAAGATCGTATGGTATTCAGTGTGATGGAATATTTAATTTGGATGCGTTGGCCAAGGAAAAAGGTTATGTCGCGGGTTCGTTGCGTAAATTAGCAGACATGTTTTCTGATCTGAAATTAGACAAATCAAAAACAAAACTTAGGGGATACAATTTTGATGCTCCAAAGTTGAATCCAAGTCTGATTAAATATGCGGCAGAAGATGCCTTTGCCTCAATACAAATTTATGAGAATCTGCGTGCGAATAAATTGAACGAGACTTTTTTAAATTATGAAAATAATCATCCAATGACGATAAATGAAGAGGATGCTGAATTGAACAAACTCCTTGATCGCGAGTTAATCAGGGGAAGGGTGATAAATATCAACATGATTTATTATGATTGTAACTGTGGATATTTATTTTTTCTAAACAGTATTTTATTATTTATTTATTTTAGGGATATAAAAGAGATTACATAATAACAACATTTGCAACACGATTCCAAAGATGGATGTATACTAAACCGAACTATGAAGATCTTATGAAAGCATCTAATGATGCATTTCAAAGATTCCTCGATAAAGGGGTTTTAATTCCTATTACCACTGTTGCCACTAGCATTATGGATTTACCTGAAGATATTACATCTAACCAAACTGCAGCGACGAGATATAAAATCCCAGGAATAGATCCAAAAATCATTTTCTCAAGTTCGTATATAGATGAACATTGCAATAAGAAATCGTTAACAAACGACGAAACCCAATTTATAAAGGCAATGTGGTTAATATCAATCAAACAAATTAGTCGAGACACATTAACTCGAAATTATTATCATTATACTAAACAATTAAATCGAGAAATGTCATCTACAACTATTTACTCAATTATTAATTCATTGGAACAAAATGGTGTATTCTCGGCTGGCAGTAAAACCGATACAGTGAAAATTGATGAACTGTGGTTAAAAGAATTAGAAAATGATTATGAAAAATATATCGGTACCGGCAATTAATATGTTGTGAGGATTTTGTGATGGCGGTAATAATACCAGTGATAAAGGATGATGCGAGATAAAATTTTGGTGAATAAATTTGGTTTATCGTTGTATAATTTAGGCTAATATAGAATTTTTATTATATTACACACACTATTAATAATAAATCGTAGATGTGATAACGTTATCTGTTACATTACACAAAATCTCATTCATGTAATTAATATTTAAATTACATTAATCCTATATTTTTTTTTTGACCGAACTTGAAATTTCTCAAAAACTAAAAACTTCCTTTAAAAAAAATAAAAAATGTCTGCATTTATTCAACAAATTTTAAAAACAAAGAATTCCTTATCACCTATTACCGTAACAAGAAAGGTCAGACATTATTCGGTGACAAATGTATGTAAATTGGCCTCTGTAGGTAATGCAACGACCTCAAGACCATTATCTGCTGCTGCTTCATATGCCGATGGAAGAATTAGAAATAATTGGGCCAAAGACGATATCAAATCGATTTTTGATTCACCTATAATGGATCTTTTGTTTTATGGCGTCAGTATCATTATTATATATATCAATTTTTTCATTTTACTAGAAACAATAAATTTAAAAAAAAAATAAAAAAAAATTAGGCAAAGGTGCATAGAGAACATTTCGATCCGTTGGCCGTACAACAATGTACATTATTAAGCATAAAAACTGGCGGATGTAGTGAGGATTGTTCTTATTGTCCGCAATCATCAAAATATAAAACTCAAGTGAAAGCGACAAAATTGTTGGATGCCGACGAAGTATTAGTGTCTGCTAGAAAGGCCAAGGAAGCTGGTAGTACTAGGTTAGAAGATTACCACACTTATTTTTTTATTTTTTAATAAAAAAGTAAATTTAAATTTTTGATATATATAAATATATAGATTTTGTATGGGTGCAGCTTGGAGAGATTTGAATGGCAGAAAAACAAATTTCAACAAAATTTTGGGTTATGTGCAAGAAATAAGGTATATTGAATTGATAATATTATATATGGACAACTCACTCGAATACAATTTTAATATAAATTTTTTTAATTAATTTATTAGATCTATGGGAATGGAAGTTTGTTGCACATTAGGAATGTTAAATGATCAACAAGCAAAAGCACTAAAAGAAGCAGGACTAACTGCTTATAATCATAATTTGGACACTTCTAGAGAATATTACCCCAAGGTTTTTTAATCGATTATTTTATTATTTTGTATTTACGCTATTTGATTGAACCAATTTAACCGTCATTATAAATGCTAATAGATCATTACAACAAGGTCATATGACGAAAGATTACAAACTATTGCTAATGTTCGTGATGCGGGAATATCAGTATGTTCAGGTGGTATAATTGGTTTAGGTGAAACTGCTGATGACCGTGTAGGAATGCTACACACCCTGGCCACTTTACCCGAACATCCTGAGAGTGTACCGATCAACGCGTTAGTACAAGTTGAGGGAACACCATTGGATAAACAAGAGGTAATAATATGGGAGAGGGGTTTCAATCCCAATAATGATATCTGAATGAAGAAAGTTTTTGATATATCAAATTTATCTTAATATTTATTTAGCCTGTCTCTATTTGGGAAATGGTTCGTATGATATCTACGGCTCGTATTGTAATGCCTAAATCAATGGTAAGGTTATCAGCAGGCAGAATAAGATTTTCGCATCCTGAACAGGTATTTAAAAAAAATATTTTATAATTGAATAAATTTTTTTTTTAAAAAATCAAAACTTACACATCACACACATATATATATTAGGCTTTATGTTTTTTTGCAGGAGCAAATTCAATTTTCACAGGTGACAAATTATTAACAACCGAAAACAATGCATTTGATTCAGATCAAGAAATGTTTGAGACTTTAGGTAATAATAATTATAACAATCATGATTTAATATATACAAAAGGAAGAGGATTATTAATATATTTATGCATAAATATATTATTGAATTTTAGGTCTTATTCCTAAACCTCCAAATTTTGATCAAGGAGTCATCAAATCTGACAAAATTGAAAAGGTCTTATTTCAACAGCAAGAAAAAGAAATGGAACAAAGCAAAGAAGTTGTTATTTAACATATTTTATATTTAATAAAATAAATTAATAAATAAAAATAGTAATAATAATAATAATAATAATAGAAAATACTAATTTATTGAATTATTAAACAAACGATTTGATTGAATAAATAAATTATTGAATGAATATACATATAATTTTTCGAATAAAATATTTATTTAATGCATAATATTACAAAAAAAATTTTTTTAGTATTAAATAATAAAATGATGATATGATGTATGAAAAAAAATAAATAAATAGTATTTGATTATAAAAGAACAAGTAAATAAAAGTGTTAAAATGTTCAAACGCTTTTCGTATCAATTAATTTACAATTCAATTGACTGTGTTTTATCAACTCTTTTATGTTTGACCAACAGGAGAATGCCTAGTACTATCATTATCATTGTTATTATAATTTATATCATAATTACTTATTTCTGAATATCTTGGATTTGTTTGCGATGTGGGCGGTGTCGGCGGTGTCGGTGGAGATGGATTTGATATTGAAGGGTTTGTTATCATTGTTTGATATGTCACAGGTATAGTTGCCAATGAAGTTGTAGATCGTGATGCGTATAACTGTTGTTGTGGGTTATAAAAGTTATTACCATAATTCCTTCGAGGATTGTTTGTCGACGTTGTATATGGTTTTACATGATGAATATGTAATGTTGCCCTATTAAATTTTACCATCAACAATATTTAATTAATTATGTTTTATAAAAATACATTAGAGATCAATCGATACATACAAATTACCAGTCCACCAAGCTGCTCTAACTTTGGCTCTTTGCTTTTCACCTAGTCTTGACCTAGGCATATTATTAGAACTGACAAAAGCTACAACGTCAATTATAAATCGATGTTCATCTAATATTGAATTTATTATACAAGGTATTAAATTCAATAATCCATCAACTGATCTCACTTCTACCGCGCAAATTGTTTCATCATTTGCTTGAAATATTACACTTGAAATAATAAATTAATGTTAAAAAAAATTTTTTTAAATAAAAATAAGAGATTTTTTTTTTACCAATAAATGAATGATAAAATTATACATACCATCCATCAGGTACTATTAAACTAGGATTTACAAGCTGATGACATCTTTCAACTGTAAATTCAACATCAACAGGAAAATGCATTAACCCATTAACCTCGATTGTCTCGGCTATTGGTCCCAAAAAGAACAAACATTGAAATTCTACTAATGCACCGCCTTCACCAACAGGCCTATGTACTGTATATAAAAATCCCAAATCTCCTGTTCTTAAATATTTTAAACGTTGATCACCACCATCTATTACTGCATTATATCTTTCATGTTCCAATGGATCATTGTTTAACAATGCAGATTTAGCATTTGCATCCGATGAAACCCAAATCTCACCAAATTCATTTGATAGGCACGGCCTTCTTGTTTCTGGATGTACGATTGCTACTTGTGTAGAAACAGGTACCTAGAAAAAATATATATATTTTATTATTTCACCTTAATTTTTTAAGAATCGGTTAATTTAATTTATAAATACCATTCCAGAATCATGCAGTAAAACTCCATAGGGCTCATCTGCAGGATTGACCACTCTTACTATACCACGTCTTAAACTTTTTAAGTCTAAATACAATTCAATTGGTTCAACACACATGTATGATCTTGTTGTTATCATTGGATTAGACACATGACTATATATATAATTCACTGATACATCATCCAATCTATTCGTCAAAAATGTTCGAACAATTTTTTTATCTAAATTGTAATCAATAGATTTAAATATTTAGAAATGATGAACAAAAAAAAAGGGAAATTTGGAAAATTTATGTATATAGAAATATATAGCTTACATAGATTAGCGTTTGGTCTTGTATCAATCGGTATCATTAAATTTTTCAAATGTTGTAAAGAAAAACTTTTATAATCAACGGTTTCAAAAATCTTCATAGCATGTTGTAACATTGGAAATGTTGCATAAGTGTCTTTAACTATATAATAAAAACATTATTATTATTATTATTATTATTATTATTATTATTATTATTATTATTATTATTATTATTATTATTATTATTATTATTAACCAAAGATTTAAAATAAGAAATAAGAAAACAAATATACTATTTACTTTTAAATTTCGATAATGTTTCAAACCAGATTAAAGGATTTTCAGAGTAATCATTTGGTGTAATTATTATAGTTGGTGATCCTAATTTGGAAAAAAGAGGGATTTATATTTTTATAATTTTATTTAGTTATTGCAGGACAATTAATTCAATCTCGCTGCCTTACCAAGATAAACTCCTATTAATAATGTATGAACAAATCCAATACCGCATGTACTTCTGACGCTGCTAACTATAGCTCTTGTAGTGGTCAATCTACAAGTTTCTTTTTGTACCTTACACAATGCCAGTAAGTTCTGATGGTTCAACCTAACACACGACTTTCCATGGTCTGAACTGAAATAACACATTATGACCGCCGTATGATTTGGATTTATCCATTCTTCTTGTAACAAATAATTAGATTCTTTAAGCGTTTTTGTGTATTTTGGCGCTTTTGTTGTATTAATTAAGGCTGGTAATTTTCCATTACTTGTAAAATTCATGCCAACGCTATCTCTGTTATTGGTTGAACCAGTACTACTATTAGGTGTTGTTGACATTGTTTTCAAAAAGTTTTGAACTGTCTTGCTTTTTAAAATATTCTCTGTGTCTGTGTTAACTAGTATATTGCTAACTTTGAATTCATCAATGATTCCAAACAATGCCGGAATATCTTCACTTAATCTAGAAATTTCTATTTGTGGTATTGGTATACTAACAATACCCAATACCATACATGCATATACCGCACAAACAAAATCAATTCCGTGTGGATATATCAATATGACGGTATCATTAGCTTTTGACCCTTTTTTTTGTAAATAATTTGCTATCATTGCTATTTTTATATTTAATTTTTTCCATGATATAGGTTTACCTTCTTTACCTTTATTATCTAATACATTGTACGATGTTTCATCTGGTGAAATTAGTGTACGCCATAACAATACATCAATTATGCTACGGAATTTCAATAGATTTAATCCTGTTCTTTCATCTAGAACTTCTTCAGTATGTTCTATCCCTGTTATTTGTGGTCTTTTGATGATAGGTGAAGCACTACTGCTTAATTGTTCCTGTCTAGCTGCCATTGCATCTTTGCACAAACAATATAATAATAATAAAAATAAAAATAAAAATAGAAATAAAAACTCAATATACATTTATTATAGATGTTTTACTTTCTTATCTAAAAAAGAAACCATTTTCTGCTACTTACTTGGGCCCCAAATTCCAGCCATAGTATCTTCTCCCACAGGCAAATTATAAACGGTCTCATGAACATTTGTTTTAATGTATGTAAAATTTAATTTTCCATGCTCGTAAAATTTTTTACAATATAATGGATTGACTAAATGCTTTCCATTTTTCCAAGTTCTAGGCAAAGAACCTTGTTGACATATGCCTATACAATAGATTTTTACACCATGATTTTCTAACAATATATTATAAACATCATCTGATACTTTTGGTAGTTTATCTAATGAATATAATGATTCTCCTAATAATACTGGTAAAGTTTGTTCATTCGCAAATATCTCAATTACAACACTATATATAATAAAGAATAATTAAAGTTAATAATAAATAGCAAAGAAAAAATTTCCTTTTTTTATAATAATAATAATAATAATAATAAACCTGATACACTTACCAATCACTTATAGCATCAATATTATTCAATACAGTATTTTCTAAATCCGGCGTATAATGGAATTTCCATTTATTAACTACTTCAGAATCTTTAACATTATTTCCATCATCATCATTATCATTACCACCACCAGCACCATCGTCGTCATCATCATCATCGGAATCAACAGTACCATTAGGATTAACAACCCTTAGAACCTTGACACTATCTTCTGGTACTGGTTCAACCAATTGTCTAATTCTTTGTTCATATAATCCAAATATCACCAATTGTCCATTGATTAATGTTCCTAATAACCCTGTTCTTAAAAATTCTTGTTCAAAATATTCTGGTATACTGGTTTCACTTGATACAAATATTGGTCTTGCATGAAATATCGATTCTGTATGTTTTGGTAAATTCCAAAAACCACCTGATAATGAAGACGAATCCACCCATAATTCTCCGACTGTATTAGGTAGGCAAAATGCAGTCGTTTCTGGGTCCACAATTGCTATCGTGGCTGCATAAAACATGAAGTTATTTAATAATTCCAAAAGAAGTTTTTTTTTTTAAAAATATATTACTTTTTTAAAAAAAAAACTTTACCTTCAGGCATAACAAATCCAAATGCACCAACTCTCATGAGTGTTTTATCTCCGCTTCGTTTTCTGCATTGCTCTTCTCCCATACCGACAACCATTATTTTGTTAGATTTTAATTCTTCTCTATCTAACAAAAATTCTACTACGCCTCTTTCACCTTCATTTCTATCATCTAATCCAGGCACACCTAATAAGTCTCCAAAACATAATACCATACCACCATGTTCTGGTAAACTACTTAATGGAGTTAATACATCAGCTGGATTTTTTACACCTAATCTACTTAAAAAATTTTCTATTATGTCATCATTTTTCTCAACATTTATTACTAATGTATCGATAAATAAAAATCTCAATGCCCTTAAATCTAGTGGTTGTTTTTTATTATAATTAATTGTTGCGGATGGATCAGTTTTAAATGATTTAACCATTGGCATTAATCCTGGATAATCAGCCAACGCAATTGTAACTTTTAAATGACAACAATAGAAAATAAAAATCGTAAAAATAAATAAATTAATATTATAACGATTTATAAAATAATTCAACAAAAAAATTAATTTACCTTTATATTTTGATAAACAATTAGTCCAAAGACCGGGTACATCAGGTCCTGTGCTAGCCAAAAATATTGTGATATTACCACAATAAACTCCCCAAAAAGCAGTTAATAATATTCCAACCTGCTGTCTAGGCTCTAAATAACTTAAGACAATATCATATAAAGGTCCATACTTTCCCATGCCTAAGGCATTACTATCGTATGATACACCCAAAGGATTTTGTTGTTGCATTTGTCTTTTGTCAATTAATTGATCTCTAATTATATTGTCAACGACTGAACCTCTCATTACAGAACATTGTGAAATAATAGTTCTATGGCTTATTGCTACACCTTTTAGTTCACTATTAGGGCTTTTGGTGTATTCGATATATGCCAAGTCTGCCAAATTTATTTCATTTAATTCCTCATTTTTTTTCAAACTTAGTATTCCAAAATTGTCGGTTTTCCACCATAACACTGATGCAGGCAATTCTTTTTTTTGTGCTTGCAAATCCCTTGTAAAAACTTTATGAACTTGTTCTGTTGTTAAGGCTAATTTAGTATTTGTGCTCTCTAGTATAAATAACAATTCTTTAAAATCATCTACGGTATTAATTGGCACGGCCACAACACCAGCGAAAAAACATCCAAACATTGCCACCAAGAATTCTAAAATTTCAGTTTTACGGTAAATCAATGCTACTCGATCACCTTTCATCAATCCACCTTCTCTTGTGATGATCTGGGCCAACTTTTCTGCTCTTAAATGTAACTTTTTCCATGTCATATCACCAACCTCTCTGCCTTTTGAATCCACAACTATATATGCTGTCTGATTAGGTGTCGATTGCCCTCTATATCTTAAAATAGATGCTATATCTGTAAAGACGGACAAAGATTGTAATGGATTAAGCGGATCAATGTTTTCAAAATGTAATTCTCTTTGTTCAAACGGCATGAATTGTAGCCCTGCTAATTTTACTAGTTCTGGATCATGATTTGGTAATGCATCCAAGATTCCTGAATATATCTTATTATTATAGAATGACATTCTGTCCCCCGCATCTAGATGATAAAGTGAGAACAAAATGAATTTAATAATTATCCAAAATCCTTTTTTTAATACATAAATCATTAAAATAGAAAATGTTTTTTTACTTCTTCCAATAGGTCTATCATCAGGTCCAATCATTGTATCAAATTTATTAGAATTTCCATTTTGAAAATCAATGAAAGTTGATCGATTAGATCTAATTGATGTATTATCGTCTGCAAATCTTCCTAATAAATAAATTAAAAAAAAATAAATTAATAATATATACATTAATTAATTTTAAAATCTAAAAAAAAAACCAAAATTACGTACCAAATTCATCATTAATTCTAGTAAAATCTTTAATGCTGCCATTATCATCCGTGACATGATTTCTACCTGCTGTTAAACTCAATGTTCTGTCAAATTGATTTTCATAGACTGGTTTAGTTCTATTAATAATATCAGTATTTGGAATATAAGATGATGGCGTTCTAATAATATTTGTATTTTCTGATGGTGGTCTAATGGAAGGTTGTCTTTGTGGACGTGACGGATGGATAGTAGGCCTGATAGGAGGTCCAAAAGGATGATTATTTATGATTTTTGGACCAACTCCATTATTACCATTATTGGGATATAATGTTGATTGATATATATGTGGTGGTGGTGGGCGTTGTGACATCGGATGATGTTGTGTTGATGGCGATGGTCCATAATTAATTTGCGCATGATTTTGTGGTGGTATCTGATAATAAGCGGAAGGGGGCGATGATTGTAGTGGTGGTTGTTGTTGTGGTGGCGGTGGTGGTGGTAGTAATGATGGTGGTGGTCTTTGTTGTTGTAAAGGCGGTTGTAGTTGATATTGTTGTTGTTGTTGTGAATTGGGATTTATTGGTGAACTATTTGATGGTTTGGAAATTTTTGAAAGAGACGTTACTACTCTTGTAGAGTCTCTGGGTTTTAGTTGTTGAGATTCATTCCTACGTAAATTGGCTGAATCAGAACTTAGATTGCGATTATGCGCTCTCGCCCTATCAAAATCAGCGCTTACAGCTCTTTGAGGTTGAGATAAACTGTGTGTACTTGAAGTTGGAGGTAAGGATTGATGATTATTATTGTTGTTATTATTAATTGGCTGTCTGTGTTGATTTTGTTGTTGAAAACTTGGATTTTGTTGCTGTTGCTGGAACTGTTGTTGCTGTTGTCGCTGCAATAATAGTTGTTGTTGTCGTTGATGTTGCTGTTGTCGCTGCAGCAGTAGTTGTTGTTGATTTGGTGAATTTAAATATTGTTGTTGTTCTTGGTATTGTTGAATACCATTATTATAATAAATATCAGGAGGCGGCGGTGGTATCGGAGATGATGATTGTCTAGGGTAATATTGTTCAGAATAAAATTCATTTGGTGAAGAAGAAAACTGTGATTGATTAATTTCATTTTCATAATCACTATCATCAAAAGATGCGGCTTCGTTTGAATCTAGACCAGATATTTGCAAATTTTGAATTGGCAAAGTCGAAGCAAATTCTTCATAATATGATTGATCATCATGAAAAGAACTAGATAATTGTTGCCTATACTCCTGTAATATATCATTTCTTGATTTTTCAAACCCTTTTTGCGTGATGTAACCCTCAGCTAACTCATTTTGTAAAACCAGCAATTTAGATTGAAACTCTGGAGGAAGTGAATTCAGATCTATATTCATACCTCTTTAAATAAATAAAATTATGTTATAATCAATATTGAGAAACTTGATTTTCTCAAATAAAATATAAATAAATAAATATTAATGAAAAAAGATTAAAACTGAAAATTTTCTCTTTATTATTATGATAATTAATGAACTTGTAAATTAATCTATAAAATTTTTTTTATATTCTAAAAATATTTCTTATATGCGTTAAATTTATTAATAATATTCCTTTGATTCCTCCAAAATGGGAATCGTAAAATGAACAAATAATTTATGTGATGAGAACGCCACAATCGTACTACCCACAATTCTGATACTAAAGAATTTATTTTTGTATCATCAATTTAAAATTTCTAAATTAAGTAAAAGTTTAGACAATTTTTCTAGAGCTACATGTGATCAATGTTTCAAAATGTTCTTTTTTGGGTTGTACAAATAAAAAAAAATCCATTTTTAAACATTTACAATTTGTTATTATTTTTAGGTTAGGTTAAATTTAACCTTGCTGCGGAAACAATAATTCCTACATCTAAAAAGCAAGGAAGTATATATATATCAATAATATATGATTTGCGAATCATCAATTAATTGATGATCTCTTCATGGTTTGCGTTCAAAAAGTGCCTTTTTTTTACAAGAATGACATCAATTATATCCTCAGTTGTATTTATCAAGGGTGTAAGTGGAAATAAGGGCTATACAGGCATTGCTTATAGTAAAATAGTACAATGATGAACTTGTTAAATCAACTTCAAGGCATTTAGAAATAATCAAGAAGTAATTATCCAGGAGATAAAAGAAAACCTAATCATGTTAATGATTTGAAGATTCCTGAAGGAACTTTTCTTAACAATAATTGTTTATTTCAATTAATGTATTTTTTTGCTTTGCATAGTAATAGGCCATATTCATTCAAACAACGAATTTGGATCTGAAAACTTTGAACGAAGAACCTAACATGCATGATCTATCAGTTTCACATCTGTTTGGTTTCTTCTCTTCTCCGTGTAAAGAATCGGCGAAACAAAAAGAAGACCAACAAAGTTACTTCATATTAGAGAAAGAGTATATAATTCATTTACTGGTAACGTATACGTATACAACATCAAATGGAAGCAACCAATTCGTCAGAAATATTCTTAGTCGCGGGGGAGTTGTTTGTGGGAGGAGGCCATTCCCTGGCCCCATTGCACAAAACGAAAATCAAAAATAGTAATAAGAGAAAACTCGATAACAAATCATACACAAAAATCAAAAAAAAACCAGCATCACCAGATGGCCCGGAAAGAAATATCTCTACGTTAATAGTAATAATAAATATTGGTGAGAGAAACAGCTTTTCAAAAAATCATAAATAAAGTTATAGATTTTGGAGTTGAACCAAATCCTTCCATTGTTTAAACCCGAAACTTTGGGTAAACGTAAATTGTTATTAAAAATAGTATTAAACTTAATTGGTAGTATATAATCTTATATCTATACTTATCTTCGACACGTTCTCACAATATAAACGCACCATTTACATTTTTAACCAGATTGATTTTTCTTATTACAGTTAGATATGAATTTTATAATTTTATTACAAGTACATACATATATATAATTATTGCTTTAATCCTCTCGCTGAAATCATTACTACACTTTTCGCCTCTTACCTCAAACTGAAGTTCATAATTTATCAAATTTATATTTTTCATATTTGATCAATTCGTCACATTGCAATATGCCCCATATAATTTCGATGATCGATATAATGCTGATCAAAAAATTTCTTCAGAAAAATCAATAATGTATTATTGTAGGACTTCACCATTACTTACCACACGATTTTTTAGAAATTATCAAGTTTTAAATAATTTGACTAAGCATTCTATTAACAAAGTAACATAAATTTGATAAATAAATCTTTATCCAAGTATTATTTTCAGTTAGTTACTCAAAGTTTTACATGTTTAGCGACGTGATTTTGGACAATATTATACATTAAATAACGAAATCCCAATAAGAGGTCAAGCTTTAATTCCATTTGTTGTTGAACAAACGGTATTGATTTTTCCTTATCAATTGTGGAAATAATTCTCGAATGATTATTAATGATTATTAATGCTACTATTAGACAAGAGGAGAGCGTTCTTATGATATTTTTTCCAGACTTTTAAAAGAAAGGATTGTTTGCTTGAATGGTCATGTAAGTAAAAGAAAGCATTGTTTTACCATCCATTAGATAGTATTAAAGACAAAAATTCCAAATAAAAAAACTTCCAATTGATTGGTCATTATATGATTAGGTAGAAGATAGTGTAGCAGCAGTGATAGTTGCTCAATTGTTATTCCTCGAAGCAGAAAATCCTGATAAACCTATAAGTTTATACATTAATAGTCCCGGTGGAAGTGTAACAGCTGGAATGGCAATTTATGATACCGTAAGAAGCTGATAAGTTATTATTATTAATATCGATTAATATAATAATAATTAAAAAAATTTATTATTATATATATTATATATATTATTTGAAAAAAAGATGCAGGTATGAAGATAGAGATTTCTAAAAAAAATTATAAAGCTATTTTAATCTAAAAACTAACAATCATAATAATTATTAATAATAATTAATAGTATATTAAATCACCAGTATCCACTCTTTGTAATGGTCAAGCATGTTCAATGGGATCATTACTTCTAGCAGCAGGTAATGTTTTTAATTAATAAGAATCTAATGATAATATCAACGAATTCGAACACAATAATAATGATGATGATGATAAAAGGCGAGCCGGGTAAACGATACTCATTGCCAAATTCATCTATAATGATGCATCAACCCATTGGTGGCACATCTGGTCAAGCAACTGATATTGCTATTCATGCAAAAGAAATCTTAAGAGTACGTGAAAAATTAAATAATATTTATAAAAAACATACAAAAAAACATTCATTGGAAGAAATTGGTATGAATATACACGATGATGATGATGATTTTAGAAATAAAGCTGAAACTATATAATAATATATTTTTGTTGTTTTCAGAAAAGGCAGTTGAAAGAGACTATTTTATGACTGCAGAAGAAGCATTGGGATTTGGTTTGATTGATAAAATTTTAGAGAAAAGAGAAGTCAAAGACGATAAAAAAATTAAAGATTGATTAATTAAAAAAATACATTCCTGATAAATCAAAGGTTCACCTATTAATTTTTTTATCTCCAAAAAAATCATAAAGTCATTTGCGAAGGTAAGCATTCTATGTAGGCCTTTTTTTATTACCATCAAGGCTATCTATCCGATTTCTTCTTCGTTGTGCTAATATAAAAAGAACACAAAACAAAACCAGACAAAGTGAACATAACGTCACAAAGAGATATTTCAGGGGTGAAAACGTCAAAGACTAATTTTATTTCTTTAAGAGTTAATCATTATTTAGAATCATTGATGAGCAATCACCCCTGCAAACTACTTTGAACCATTGTAATTATTACTCTTTATATTAATAATATATATTTTATCAATCTGTAGTTTTTTTCTATATAGAATTATTTGATCATTTCATTAACTTGCTATTTAATCAACACCATAATCATTGAAATCTTCACTTTTCCTAAATGTACTAAATTTTCTTCTCGTAATCAATGATAACATATCATCATTGACTGAAAAACCAAAACCGCCACCTTGAATGGAGATGGCGAACCAGGCCTAATGACCCATGGCATTACCATAGCTCAATTCCACTACATTGGTTTATTTATTTATATAGTTAGTATACATATAATATAATGGATAATATCATTTTCTATGAAATTGGTTTAACTTTTAAACATAAATACATCAAAAGCAGAGATGATAGCATTAATAGTAAAAGCAGCAGTAGAAGTAGCAGTAGCATGAGAATGAAACAGTAATGGTCATAAATAAATATATAAATTTTTTTTCCTTTAGATTGATTTCTGTGATCTACATTTACGCATACCATAAAAATTTCGGTTCTAATTTTACAACTAATAAAATCAAAACTTCCATTATGTTCTGGATTGATAATGGATATGATGATGATTTAGACAAACACGTGTTGAATGGATAACACAAGTGATGATCATTCTTTATGTGATATGATTGAAGATTTTCAAAAATTCTTTTTTGAAATTTGTATCACCTTATTGACCAAATAAAAGGATGTATACATTTTGTGTATTCACTTCTTCTATCATGGATCACGAATTAAAATATTTATATTCTTTGCATGTTAAATTGAAAGAAGAAAAAGAAGAAGCTCAAA
>CAJVPN010000948.1:0-19446 GCA_910592215.1 Entrophospora candida
AATTTTTTAATTAATAAAATCAAGGGGTAAAACCAAAAATCCGTTGAAACAAAAATCCGTTGAAACGAGGGTTCGACCACACAAGAATACAATGCACACGAACACGAACACACACACACACGAACGAAAGAACACACACGAACGAACGAACACACACACACACACACACAGAGAGAGAGCACACACACACACACAACAACACACAAAAAATAATGGTGATTGAATAGTAATAGTTTAAATCAATTGTTTAAAATTGAATAACAGAGGTGATTGCTGTTATTCTTTAAATCAATTTTTTTAATTGTTTTTCTAAAAGAGGTGACTAAATGCTGCTAGTGAGAATTTCCCTTTCGTCATAGTATGATTGAGTGCAGTATAGGCAGACCATAATAGGTTTCAGATGGTTGCTGATTCTCCGTTGGGACAGCCGTAGGATATAAATTAGCTGCCAAGCTGGCCTGATTTAAGAGGGAGAAATTTTTATTAGATTCAATACCTGAACTTAACATTGGATCTATTACTATTAAGACAATGATAAATAAATAAATATATATATATCATTTCTCTTTTCATTTTTGCATGGTCTAAGTATTATTATTACTTGGGTGATGCAATTTTGTGTTATATCAATATTTATTGGCACATAATCTAAAGCATGAGGAGTATAAAGGATAGAGGTTAGTAGCCAACTGGGAAAAAATACATAATAATTTTTTAATTTATACAGCTTGCATGAAATTGTAGTAAATTTTATTAATTATTAATGTATATAGTAAATAATATTAATAGAGCATTAATCAGGGCATTTGTAATGTGTGGTATATCTTTTAATGTTATTCAGAATCCATATTTTGTTGAGTTACTTAGACGCCTACACACTACCTAATAGAAAAGCGTTTTCAGGAAGACTCCTTGGTATAGAAGTGGTTGATATTAATATCAAAATTAACCTGCAACTTGTAGAGATACAAATGATTATAAAACAAATGATATAGTGGTTATGATAATGATGACAGTGACGCATTAGAAAATGGGCAGAAAAAAAATGGTTTAAATTTAGAAAAAAAAGCTAAGATTAATAATTTATTTTTGAAGAATAAGCGATTTTTAGTCAAATGTATTCGTTTGACTTTCGGTTTAAGTTTTGAATTTCAGTATTAATATTTATGCTACTATAAATAAATAAACAGACTTAACATTATATATATAAAATCATTCGATTTTTTTTTTTAAAAAAACCATTCAAAAATGTCTAATAGTTTTTCATCCTTGACAACTTCTTTAATCCTGACGATGATAATGATAAAATTACTGCCATTTAAACATATCAGGAAATTTGTAAATGGTTTAACCGATCTATAAATCAATCAGACTTTTATGACATGGAGATAAAAGTTGGGGCAGACCAGAATGTTAAAATTTTAAAGCTCATTCAAAGCATTTTAAAAGTTGGGTCACTCAAAACTGCTCTATCAGAAGATGGCACTAGGTTATTTTAGTTACTTTAATGTAAGTTGAATTTTTGATTTTTTTAACAAATGATTTATTTATCAATTTAAATAATAAGAATCTAAATCCTGACGAGATTGATGAACTTCTTGTGGCATGCGATGGCTAGATTTAATTATTTGTTTGATGATTTACAAAATCATTTGGGTCCAGCAGAATTTAAATTACCTTTATCAATTTTCATCAAGACATGAATCATTTAGCATACTTAAAGATTACTTTGAAAACTTGATCACAAGAGATCTAGGATCATTCTTGGGATTTCAATGATATCGAAAGACCATACTTGTTTTATCTAATTTTTAAAAATAGATTAGGTTTAGATATTTGTGATTGCATTATTCAATGGAGAATTGAACAAATTGAAAATTTAGAAGATGATGCTTCAAAGCGTGGAATGAAGATGATTTCAGAGAATTAAAGAAGGAATTATTCCTTTGATTAGATTTCAATGAGGATTAGTGAGAAGATTATGCCCATATCAAAAACCTTTTTCAAGGTTATTATTATTTAACCCCTAATAAATAATCAACTTCAAATTTGTTGCCGTCAAGCAATTCAATAATTATCAATCAAGAGGACAATATGCCCTTTTCAAGTTGGATTAATTGAAAAAGACCACCATATAATTCAGTTAAATATGTTAAATGTAAATTTAAACATTTATATCATACCGTAGAGATGGTTTAAATCCAAATACATTTCATCAAAAATGTGATAATATCAAAAAAAACTCTTGTAGTTGGCAAAATACAAGATTCAGATCAATTAATGGTGGGTTATAATTCACTTGATTGGAATGATTATAGTGGAAATTTCGGTGTATATAAAAATCTGGCAGAAAGCTTAATATAAACAATAAAAACTGCATGGTTAGCTATGTTACTAATGTTATAGTTCTTACTATTTATCTATTTATAAAAATATCAATATAGTACATGGCAGTGTACTTGATGAATTAAAAGTCAAACAAAGAGATTATTTTAAAATTTATAAAGTGAAATTAAATACTGATATTAAAATAAAGATTATATATTATTAACCGTCTATTTGGTAGTCACGAGAACAAATTTAACTACGTTCTTGATGAAGATGATTTGGTAGCTAGTAGCATACTTGGGATGACTTTTGATAGAATTAAAAAATTGAATGAATGTGATAGAGGTATCTAAAGATTACCTGTGATAATGCTGGCGGATAAAATAAAAATAAAAATAAAAATAAAAATATCCATTTGGTTTTATTTATATTTAGCAATTTGTAAAAGGTATGCAAAAATTTAAATGTAATAGCTTGGATTAACAAGAAACCCTATCATAAAACAAGTGTAGATTATGTGGATCATGTTGTCAAAGTCCTAACTAAATAAAACTCAATGTTGTCTGTTCTGAAGATAGAAATGTCTTTCAATATTTTGATTTTGATTTATTTTAAAAAGTTGAATGGCACTAAAAAAATTCCAACGTTTTCTTTTTATCACTTCCAATATTGGCCACCTACTCCTGTAAGATCTCAAGCATCAAGAATATCCTTACTTTTGCCAAAATTTTTTATCAATTCTATTTTTATAATTCAAAAATTAAAAATTATCGTTACCATTGTTTTTCTTTAAATCAAATATGTAATAAAAGAGAAATAATAAAAATTGTTTTATTTTATTGATGGAAAAGAGAAATAAAAATAAAATAAAAAAGATAAAATAAAAAATGTAAAAAATTATGCAAAGTTAACATATATATTTATATATATATTATTATGCCCCATATATAATATTTGAGTTGTATGTGTTGATTGATTGATTTACGTAAATGTATAATGTATTAAAAAAAATTAATCAATGAATGAATTGATAAATAATAATAAAATAATGAGTCATGAGTGTATTTTTAAAAAAATTGGAAAGAAAAAAATTTTTTGATAAAATCAATCATAAAAAAAAAAAGATAAAAAATATTTATATAATATTATATATATATATATGTTCATTTTTTATTTGTTAATTTAATTTATCCAGAGTAAGTGTTTCCACTCGCAGGACCATGACTACCTACAGAAGGTGGATGACCGCCGCCAATAGAAGCGTGTGAATTAGGAGTACCAATTCCTGGAGCACCCGGAGCACCTGCACCAGAAGCATTGTTTGCTGCGTTGTAACCACCACCATAAGGATAAAATTGTTGTCCGTAATCATAACCAGCATTATTATAATAATTTTCCCAACCAGCTGTAGGATGTTGTTGTTGGCCAGCAACTACTGCTGCTGCTGCAGCTCCGTCGAGCGATGCTATAGATGGTGGCGGGGCTGACATACCAGGTGGAAGATCATATCCACTTTCAGTACCTGGAGTAGCATAAGGATGAGTGGTATGATTATAATAACCATATGGACTAATATTATAAGTACTTGGAACTCCATAAGTATGATAAGCTGTCGTGGTTTGATCTGGTGCTCTATCTTTTCCCCAAGAACACTAAGGAAAAATTTTTTTTTAATAATAAAAGAAATTAGTTGATAATAAAAAAACTTGATTCTTGAAACATTATGAATTGTTATATTATTTAATTACTTTAATAGTTCGTCCGTTAATAACGGTATTTTGTAAATTCACAATCGCATTGGCAGCATTTTCATGAGTATCTAGTCTAAAAAAATTTTTCAATGAATATAATTAGAATCATTAAAAAAAATATTTACCTAATAATTATGGAGGATGAACATCAAGCGAAAAAAACAACTCACTTTACAAAAGCAAACCCACGTTCTACTTGCATGCGAACTTCAATGATGTAACCATAAGGTTGAAAATATGGTATAATATGCTCCTCTAAAATAAAAAAATCACCGAATAATAAATAAAAATTATGAATAAAATCCCTTTTCTTTAAATGTTAATTGGTGTTAGAAAGAAGTGAAAAATGAAATGAAATTTACGTGTGGTATAAGGAGGCAAGTTTCCTACATACACTGTACTATTGTATGGAGGAGTCTGTGTTACAACAATGTCATAAGATAATTGTGGTGTTTGTGTGTTTGAGCCTAATAAATAAGAATGAAAAAAAAAAACAAAACGGATATCAATTAATGAAAAAGATTAAAAAGCAAATTCCGCGATGTGCTACCTTGTCGTTCTGTTGTTACGGTTCCAGGACCAGGTTGACCTTTTTGATTGGCCCAATTACAACGAATAGCACGGCTTCCAAGCCATTCACCTAAATACATGCATACATACATAATAAAAAAATAAAGGAGGGAAAATCAAATGTTTAACATTACCTTTCTACAACTTGTTTAAAAATCAGAAAAAATTATGCATGAGTAGTGATTATTCTAACAATATCTTTTTGATTCTCCAAACTCACCATTCATGGTTGCAATTGCTTGTTCAGCATCCTAAAAAAAAAAAAAAATAGTGAGAATAAAATAAAAACAAGAAAAACGATCGGTGCAATCCATAACTTACGGTTTTATCACGAAATGCTACAAATCCATAACCTCGAGACTTTCCAGAATTAACGTCCCACATAACACGTGCGTCACTAAATATAAACATAAATAATTAACAAATAAATATTTTTAGAACAGTGCATCAAGTATTATCGACTTACGACATGCTTCCAAACGCATTAAATGCTTTGGCTAGTACTTCATCATTAACCTCGGGACTTAAATCACCAACGAAAATATGGTAATGATCTTTTAATTGTGAAAAAAAAAAATAATAACAATTGAATAAAATTATAATTTCATGATTATTATTATTTATTCAATTATAAAACTTACTAGATGTATCTTCTTTATGGCCCTGTTGACCTTGA
Source organism: Entrophospora candida (assembly GCA_910592215.1). NCBI lineage: Eukaryota > Fungi > Glomeromycota > Glomeromycetes > Entrophosporales > Entrophosporaceae > Entrophospora > Entrophospora candida. The sequence continues at coordinate 5,326 of CAJVPN010000948.1, forward strand.
AAAGCCCAATTAACTTTAATTTCCTATATAAATGACAAATTTTATATAAGCAAGTTATTTAGAAATTAATATCAAAGAAAGTTTTAAATAATGAAATAGAAAATACCATATGGTATATTTTTCTGCCATTAAGAGTTTGTAGTGCTTGCTCTGCTGAACGATGATCGTTAAATTCAACAAAACCGTAATTTAAACCACCATGTTGATACTTAAAATAATTAAAAGATAATGTTATTACCACAAGAACATATGATTAATGAAGAGGCAAAAAAAATTTTGAAATTGTTAGTAATGGTAAAATAAAATCAACAATTAAAAAAAATCAATTTAGGCGTCCATATATATATATTGCTAAAGGTATAAGAGATTAGGCTACGATCCAAACTTTTTTTTTTGTTTAGTGAACGTAATAATAATTTGCCCCACATTAAATAATAAATATGACTAGCTGATATTATCAAAAGGTTGGGGAATAAAAGAAAAAAAAGGGAAACGAATAAAATCTATCTGTATAAATAATGATATAAATAATGATATAAATAAAGTAAAATAAAATAAAATGATATAGAGAGAGAGATAGATAGATAGATAGATAGATAGATAAAGAGATAAAGAGAAATTAAACTGAGGGAAGATAAAGGAAATCCAACCTTTGAGCTGCGTCATATATAAGTATGGAGCGCAACTCGTGTTTCCAGAGTAGCCAAGCCATTTGGGATTACTTCAGAGCTCGTTTTCAAATAGTGATTCTTATGTTTTTTTAATTATTGTTGTTATTATTATATTGTTATTAAATAATTTTGATATTCAAATAAATAAAAAATAAAAAAAAAGAGAAAAGAGGAAAAGAAAAAGAAAAAGAAAAAGAAAATAAAAAAAGAAATAGAGAGAGAGAAATTTGATTTGCCGACCAACCAACTCAAATCATACACACAGCACACACACACCACAACAATGATGGTGAAGAAATGACCAAGATTCATTAATTCACCAGTATCAGTAATAACAGTAGCACATATAAAATATAAACCCTAAACCTTTTTTTCCTAACAATCGATTAATATTGGCCTGTCGTGATTGCTAAGGTCAACTCACATTTTTATCAGGAATAATTTTCGTATTATTAACAGATCCGGCTACACGAAAGATCTCATGAAGCATGCTGTCCGTTACTCTTGGATCGAGATTACCAACATAGAGACTTTTACAACCTTCATCATTTGCACCCATTTTATATGTTTATATATATGTTTATATTTTAAATTATATTTAAATTATATATTAAGAAAGATATATTTTTTATAGTAAAAAAAAAAATTTTTTTTAAATTAAACTTATGGTGATCACATGATTCCCATAAATAGAATTCTGTCCGTCGTTTTAATTTGAATTTTGATTTAAGCTTTTTTTATTATTATTACTATTTACAACAAGTTTCTTTCTAATTTATTTAAAACTTGATTACAAGTTTCAAAATGGGGATTTTGGGTTTAAAAAATTAAGGCTGACTTCAAATGAAAAGTCATTTGGCTTATTAAGAACTAAAATGTCTACAATATTGCCCCATGATAACTCATTTAATATTAATTTGGCGACAGACGGATTATTTGCCCGTTTGTATGAGTGTGTTTAATGGTCATTCGCAGGGAAAAGATTTAAAAGATTGAGATTTAATTAATTATTATGTACTAGTGTAATTAACATTAATATATATATATTATTTAATTTTAATATACCAAAAATGATAAAGATCAACATTTTACTTGTAGAATAATCTAAATATTATATTTTATATATAAATAATTGAATAAAAAAGAGAAAGCAATATTTTTATTGATATTATTATAATCTATTATGTTATAAATAAATAAATTGATTAAAGAACTGGAGGAGCTGATATCTTCAATTTCTCTCTGGCATATTCTACAAACTAATATTAATGTGAGGAAGGAGAACGTGAAAAATAAAGGTATTAAAAACAGTCAATCGATTTATTGATTAATTTATTGATTTATTGATTGATTGATTGATACCATACCTCATCAATGAGAACTGGCCAAGCTCCTAATTTATGAAATTTTAGAAATTCATTAATGACACTAATAAATCTTTACAAACTTAGAGTTAACTAAAAAAAATCTTTAATTAATTAATTACCCTCTGTATCATAATTATTTAAATCCTCATTGATTTGTCTGACAAATTCCAGCAGCTAGAAAAAATAATACACAAATGAAATAATTAATTTCTTTTCTTTACCAGGGGTAAATTATTACCAGCATAGCACATAACATACATACCAAATTCCAAGTGTCTTTTGAGATTGCTTTACCATGTTTTTCCTAATTCAAATAAACAAATTATTAAAAGTGCACACACATTAAATAAAATAAAGGTTTAATAGATAAATGGATTTATAATATGAACCTTGACAAATTCTATCCAGATATCAAGAAGTGGCCAATGATCTCTCAATAATAATTTCCAGAATTCAGTTGCTACATCAAGGCCTAATATATTTAAAGAAAGTAAGTAAAGGTTTGGAAAATAGTCGAGAAATTATCTTTTTCAAAAAAAAAAAAAAAAACACAATAATAGTCCATACTCAAAGATTTTTGATTTTCTCCTAATCCAAATTTAAAAGTAAATTGATAAATTTCTTTAAATTTACTATCATCATTCAGGGTTTGTCTAAGACTAGGTATGGCTGCTCGCATCTTTAAAAGTGTATCACATCTAAATCAGAAATTTTAATAATTAACAACATTTTCAAGAAAATAAAATTTAGAAAAATAGGATTTGTGTTAAAAGAACCTTAGTTTTGACCAACCCTCAATAAATCCTTCATATTTAAATTCACCGATTTTTTCTGCTTTAAGATGCCAAGCCATGACCAACATAACAACATCTTCAGGGTCAACTCCCAAATCATTACAATATTTTATTACTCCATCCACTGAAATTACTCCTTTTCTATCCCTATCATTGCCTTCATCCCTATCTATAGAAATGGGTTGTAATATATATATGGCATGTTAACATTAGTATAATTTATGAAATCAACCAATCAAATTCATTAGCTGATTGATTAACTGTAAACTAACCTATGTACTTGTTAAATACATCTTCAAGTTTTCTTAAATCTATTCCAGGACTTGAACTTTGAGATGTTGATAAGCCTCTCCAAGAGGTGGTGCTAGGTTGATTATTAAAATAATCGTCTACGGCTACTTCGACATTCCAATTGAATTCTTTTAATTTTTTTTGAGAAACTTTTTCACTAATTGTTTTATTATAATATCGAATTGAAAGTTAATAGACCAACTAATATACATGTATAAACTTGTGTTGTCATGTCATTTTTATTATCAATATTTGATACCTTGCACTTGTAAAGGCCATAAATTGTCTGATTTTTTCCTTTTGTTGGGTTTTTGTGCTCTGGAAAAGTGAAGAAAGCTGGGATCAATAAAATAATATCGTAAACAACACGCTTTTAATGAAACTGGGTAAAACCAAGTTCCTTACACACCATGTTTTAATTGTTTCCTTTTTTTATGTTTATGATTTTATATTATCAGGCTTGTATTTTCTTTCTTTTAATGAAATGGATTAATAAATGAAATTTTGAAATTCAAATAAATTAAACTTGAGAACAACGCAAATGTGTAACAATATCACATGTACATTCGTGTGACTATTATTTTTTTTCATTTTCAAGTGAACAATAAATTATGAGTCAACAATCTTTAATTAATGAAATTAATATGAATAATAATAATATTGTTGTCATTATGGCACATCAACCACAAGACATTTTCTTTGTTAACTTCCAACAATCCTAATAATTCAACTGAAGTGTTTGGTGATAATGCTACTTGTCCCACAGAACGATAAACCTATGTATGCACATACGCACATACACACATACACATTTATTTGATTAATAAAAATTAGAGATTGTTTCACGTTATTGTAAAGGGAAAAGATTTTACTATTACCATTTTCAGTTCCAGTACAATTACACATGACGAACAACACTTTATCATTTTCAGATTCTCTAGTATTATTAGCACCATCATTTTGTTGTAAAGCCTCACCATTAACACCAATATCTCATATTTGAAGTATCATAGATTGGTTCATCATAACTATCCAATAACAATTCACTGTTGACACATTCACTTGATTTCAGCCAAGCCATTGAGCATAGCATGATTTTACTTTTTTCTTGTAGATGAAGATGAGCTAATTCAAATTCAGACGAGGAAGCCTGGAATCTATAAGGGCTCAGGTCCATGCAAATTGCTAAGCCCACCTTCAATAATAGCTTAATCAATTAATTTAATAAAAGAATATAGAAAATGACAAGCCCATTTCTGAATCAATAAAAAAGATTTGTTAACCTTTCCTAATATAGGTATGTGTATTGATTTGAATCCTGGGCCTTCCTCAGCCCAATTCTCATCAGTCTCATATAAATGCGTTTTTTGATATGTTGTAATAAGTTCATCAGATCGATCAGCTAAACAATACTGTTGTAATATTTATCTGGATTTCCTAAATAAAAATGTGTTTAGGTTGAAGATAGGCATTAATTATATATACAAGTGTAAAAGTGAATGTGTAATTGATTTGTCATTTAAACAAATAAATACCTTTAACTATTTGAGGATATCCTATCATAACAAATGCTTGCAATCTTGTAACTTTAATTATGATTGAAAAATCACATTGGTTAATTAATTAATATATATGTATCTTTCTATGAAAATTATGTTTACCTTGGAAACTTGCCCATTGAACTGTGGTGCCAGTTTCTGCATCTTCTAATTATGGTCTTATATGATCCTCGCTGGTGAAAACATATCCTTATAAAAATAAAGATAATATTGATACTTTTTTTTTTCAAAATATCTGTAAAGGCCATTTCTGAAAGTAACAAAATGTCAATTTCTCCTGGACCATATCTACATTATAAGATTTTTGTTGGGAAAATAATTGAAAATAAAAAAACCAATAATAAAAAATTTGTTTTGATATACCTCGAGAGTAAATTGGAGGCAAAATTTTGATTTCTCTCTACTTGTTCAAGTATAGAATTAAAATGAAGACATGTTATTTACATAATATTATCAAAAATTATATAACGTTTAAACATATATTAATCAAATTAACTCTTACCAACTTCATGATTTAATAATAATAATTCCGCTGATCAACGATAAAAATCCATTAATAAAAACCTGGGAGGATCGTCATCAATAAAATAAACTGCTAAAATTTTGTCCTTTCATTATGCAAGATCACATGGAATCATGCAATATAGAAACTAGAAATGCAAAAACTTTTCTTTCGCTATATTAAAATAAATAGTTTACTTTGGAGAAGCTATATTAATATATATATATATATATATTATACATGAAGTCGAAATATTTCGACCTGGGAGATCAAAAATCGAAATGGTCGAAATTACATCATTAAGGCTCCGCATGAGCCAGCTCGTGAAGAGCTTTATACATCATACAACAAGATGGACATACAGAAAATTAATCAAAAGCTTCAAATCCTCATAACTTGGTCAATATCTGGCTATTTTGAATAAAACAATTATCATTCGAATTCTCTCAATGAAGTGAATCTAATACTAATATTAATGAGATGCAATTCCAATCACTGATCATCGAGATGTTTTGGTTTACCATAATATTACAATAACTCGTCATTTATTAATGCTATGGACATTAAATCACCATTATTCGAATTGTCTTTACGAGACTATTCTAATGAGCCGTTTTTCATCACTTGTTCTCAAGATAAATAATCTTGAAATTATTAATTATAATGAATCATGTGATATCACCATTTCGAATTTTCGGGGATCAAAGTCGAAATGTCCCCCGAAATTAAATGTTTCGACTTCGTGTATGATATATATACAAATTTTTTTTTTTTACAACTATAACATTATTATGAACTCCTAATGTAAGTTTTTCTAACAATAAAATATTTTAATATAATTCAGGAGCTCTTTGATTTATAGCATGTTTTGATGTTTCAGCTTTACAGGCAGCAGCATAATGTGAAATCCAGCTTTAAATAGATTCTACTTTTGGGATTGACTCTTGAGATATTTCACCATTATTAGCCATTTTCATTAATTCTATGCATACTTGAGCTGAATAAAAATCACTTCTACTAATATCACATGCATGAAAAAAACCTTGTAAGATGATATTTTTTTGGAAAATTTTGATCCATTTCCTTATTTCCAAATTTTTGATTTTCTTTTAATGCCCACCCTTTTCAAAAATTCATCAAAAACTCTACATAAAATTATATTAATAAAATATTGTTATTTAAATATAGTTTGTAAGCAACAAGAAATATAATTTCATTGAAAGACTTACAATGTTTGACTTGGTGGGATTATAATATTATTAGTTTTAGTTTTTTAAATTCTGAAGACTGTTTATCTACAAAAGAATATTTTTTTACAATAAAAATAATGGAAATTTATCCAATAAATAATTACCTATATTTCTAAGTATTGATATATTGCAAGGTGATTAGGTATGAGAGTAGAAATTTGTGGTTTAATAATCTCTACTTTTGATGATTTTTGAACTTGTAAAATTTCTCCATTCACCTATATTCGGCAAAGACCTTGCTCCAATGTAGTATATTCACCTTCTGTTGGTCATTGCTATTCAAACCAATTAGATATACCTGGTATTGTATTTATTTTTCCTTTGTTTTTTTCTCTATTTGGCACCAGATTAGCTACTGAAGTACCTCAATATTTTTACCTTCTGTAAGATTACAACCTAACCTAACACCTTTTTATTGCATGTGCAATCTATAAAAAAACAAGAGAATTGCTATTTCTCACCGGTGGTGATTGTCACCACCCAAGGAATTAAATTTGCGTGGGGCGGAGTTAGGGTTGGGTTAATCATAAATTGTATAATTCCTTAGGTGGTGACAATCACCACCGGTGAGAAATAGCAATTCCCAAAAAACAATGTGGTATGTGAAATTCAAATTATGTGAATTTGAAATTTTGTAATTAAATTTGATTCACCAATTTTTATTTCCAAATTTACATGCAAAAGATGTATATAATAAATATAATTTACCTGAGCATGGTGAAGCCAAAAAGCTATCTATTAGTTGGTCTTTTTGATGGATCCACATCCCAACACCTCTGCATCATTTGGACATAATCATCAGGCATTCCAGTAATATTGGTGGTCATAAACCTTCTTCACATATACCAAAATTTAAACAATGATTGTGAGCTCTGTTATCAAATGATGGATGACCTGCAAATATTTCCCACATCAACATCCCAACACTGTAGATATCAGCTTCTTTGTATTAATTTCGCATCTAAGTAGCTCAGACTTTTATATAATGATTTTTCATAAACAGGTCCACATAATTCCAAATCTGAAATATAACAACCTTCTATAAGTATATTACCACAATGTAAACTACAATGGATTAAATTTTTTTTGAGTATATCCTTTGAATTTTTTTATTTTCATTATATCCTCAATTTGCTCAAAAGGTATATGCTATTCTAAAATATGGTATGGCAAAAATGATTTCATTTGACATTGTTGAATAAAATTATCAAAAATGTTATTTCCAGATATCAAGTAGTGAAAAGACTCTTAATTGTAAGCTAATGTAACCTTTACAGAATCTATCAGAGTATCTTGTCAATTTACACCTGTTACATTCTTTTGGTTTTCCTGTTTTATAGGTTGCATTTTTTAATTCAAAATCATAACTAACTTTATGATATTTTTTTCATTTCAGAAAGCTCCTTGTTTTTTTTTTTTTGATGAAAAAAATTTTTTTCTATCGGAATTAGCCACTGTAACATTGTTCTCTATTTCATAATAAAATTTAAATACAAGTTTCTGTCTTTCTAATGGTATTGATATAATGATTTATAATATAACATTATGTAAAAATTGGACTTGGTGGTTTGATGAATAGTGAAAAAACAACTTTTGTGAATGACGTGTAACGAACAATTCTCCTGTAATATTACTCTTTCTGGTCTGGTGATGATAAAATATTTTTGTTGTTATATTGGACAGACATTTTATTTTATTATTGATAATTACTGTGTTTTTACTATCACACATAGTTAACTTCAAAATCAACCAATATTGACCTACCTGCGTATGTTTCGAACTCAGGCACCAAAGACAATTCGAAGTTAGTATTCAAATTATAACATTTGTAAAACTTCTCATGATAATTATTCTTCTTGCATCATTGCAATATATATTGATCCCCGGACATACATTTTTTTATTATTATTGAAACTTTTGATAATCCTATTTTATAATTATCATTATTGTGTCAATATTTAAGGTTTGAAATTAGGATTTTATGCTCATGTTCCAGGGTTTAGCCAACATAAGTGGATGTCGAATGAAAATGACATATTTATTTATTATTATTATTTAAAAATTATTCCATCTTCGAGGGAAAGCACGGGGGAACATAAAGTCATAGCCAAAATTATCAATCCTCGACTGTAAATGGGTCCCATTATATATATTTTGGAGTGAACAAGTTTTTTGACTTTCAATAAATTGAATATTGACGAATTGGAGATTTTTCTGCTTCATATTTTAAAAATGAGCAATTTTCTTTTCATCACTGTTAACTCTATCCTATATGCACGGAATTTAGCTATAATAATAGAATACTGTATTAGTATTAAATTGATTTTTTTTTTTTTTGATTAAAGTATTCTGCTGTGTATTATTATTAGCAACCTGGGAATTTGGGTTTTTAATATATAGTCGCCATTTTGAAAAGTAAATTTAAAATTCTCTGGTTGATAAATAATCTACCAATTATCTTTATCATGATCAATATTTGCAATTAAAATTTGTAATTTATAATAGTAAAATTTACAATAGGAAAATATTATCAATATCCAAAAATAACGAACTGTTCTTCTTATTTTGTGAAAATGTAGATCATGCCATTAATAAAATACTAATACTAAATATGGTTAAAGTGTTACACTAATAGACCCAATAGACCATCTGCCAAAAACTGAACACAATAAAAATTACTTAATATTAACAAATCTGCACAAAAATTACGAAAGTGACCATGGCATGGCAAATTTTCAATCCTTTATTTCATTAGCTCACATTATTATTATGATTATCATTATTGATTATACTTATTATTACTGCTGATTGAACTATCATTAGCTACAGATTAAAAAATTAAAATCACTATCCAATAATTCAATAAATATTATTATCATAAACTATTATCACTATCAAAAGATTTATAATCTTTGTCATCTTCATCATTGCATTCATTTTCATAAACTTTAATATTATCATCTTCATCCTCCTCATTGTCATCCTCATTTGAATTCTTATCCTTATTCTCCCTATCATTCTTTTTTCTTAACATTAAAGTGGATGATAACAATGTTTTTCCAAATCTTGAAGAAGTAGCAGAAGATACGATTCCTGATGATTTGTTATTACACTTATTATTACTGTTATTATTATTATTATTTACAGATGAACTAATTAAACCCATTCTAGCTGCAGGACATGGCACTTTACCAGTATAATATTCTTTTTTTAATTGATTAGTAAGATTTTCTATTAATTGTAATGGGTTTGAATTTGTTACAGTAGAAGATGATGATTGAGCTTGTTGTTGGATATTTTTTATGTTATCATTGTCTATATTAATAGCAGTACCAAAATCCTTATTAGAAGTCTCATTATTACTACCATAAGTTAGACCAGATTCACAATTATCATCAATTGGAAATGTTGAAGCAGACTTTCTTGAAACTTTAAAGGTTTTTGATTTTGATCTATCATTACTGTATTTGCTATTATTATTGTCAGTGTTAGTTTTAAATTCATGTGTTGTTGTTGTTGTTTTTTCATTATTAATATTCTTACTACCTCTAAATTTACCTTCTTTTTTTCTTTGATCAAAAATTTTTTGTGCTTTATTTAGTTGTAACAATATAATTTCTTCAAAATTATGTAACCCTTTAACATTAATTGATTTTGCTTTTTTCACACCATCATTATTCCAATCTGATATAGATTTTGGTAATTTAACTAATAATTTTTGAATCTTAATTATTGTCTTTATCAATAGTCCATTGCTTATTTTATGTTTTGCTTCTTTGTAAGTTGGATATTCAATGAAAGCATATTGGTTCATTTCAAAAATATTATCATGAATGGTATTGGTTCTGCTATTATTATTATGAGAATTATCACCAATGATATTAATGCTTTCAATGTCTTTTTTGATCATCTTTTCAACAAATGTTTTTACTCTAAATTTTAACAATTTTAAATATCTTACTATTTCCACAGTTTCTGTTTTTGCAATTAATACGTTTTGATACAGTAATTCAATTTCTTCTTTTGCTTTATCCATATTGTCCTTATTTTGTTTATAGCTTGAATTAAGCTGTGCAATAGACATTCTAAGTTGAATGATTTGTTTCTCTCTACATTTTTGATGCTCAACATAAACATCTTCAAACATTTCTTGTAGTATTTTCCCATAATCAATTAACCAATCATCATTTCCACCTGCAAGTTGACAAGTTTCTTTTTGTAGTTCCCTGGACCTAACTCTATCTAAAAATTCATCACGTTTCAAAATCCATCTTTCCCATTCATTCAAACAAAGTGACCCAGGTTGTAAACTATGATCATTACAAAGCTATTTGTTGTTATATGCATAAGAAAGTTAATGAGATAATATCTCATTAATTAGTCATAATAACAAAAAAAACTTACAACAAAAAAAGGATCATCAATTTCAGAGTCTTTTACATATTTCAAAAGATTATATGCTTGAGCACATGTTACATGAATCCAATTTCTACACTGATATGCATCACAATGAAGAGGCACACCTTGACTGGCAAGTTCTTTAGGACATATACAGCATTCCTAATAAATTAATTCGATTAATATTGTCAATGATAACAAGATTTTTATTATTATTTACAATTAGTTATTTAATTTACTTTTTTCCAATTTATTTTTTCAGTATTGCTGATTGAACATTCATCCAATCCTTGTGGATTGGATATTGACATTCCCGGTGTCCATAAAGCACAAACTAAGTGAACCCACGGATTTGTTTTGAGCCCATTCTCTTCCTTCAATCTACGAAATGCTCCAGTTTTTCTTGGACATAAAATGCAAGACTATCAAAAAAAAATAAAAAAATAAAATTTTAATTTTAATAAAAACAATCTTCATGATAACTATGATGATTAGCATACCACCACTTCAGCTGGTTTTGCAAGACATTTGTCACAATACCAATGATCTCCAACAGGTAACTTTATTATGCCATAACATTCTAAAAACAAGAAGAATAAATATATATAAGAAAAATAATACAGAGTCATCTAACACTGTTAGTAAAAGTGGTTAATACCTTGGTGACAAATAACCTCGCATTTCCATCCACAGCAATAGACTAATTTATTTTTCACATCAGTTGCACCCTCTAGACACACACAACACAGATCCGGAGCCTCAACATGCTAAGTAAAAAAATTTTTTTTAAAAAACTTAACATATAATAAAAGATGCATATTATCAATATAAGAGGCGCATGTATACCCATTGTTTTAAAAATGTCTTTACATGATCTTCTTTTTGTTCTTCGTTTGGGTCTTGTCCACCATTGAATTCTTCATTAACAGCAAATCCTTGTTCTTCATTTTCAGGACTCGAACCTTCATCACCGACAACAGTATTGTCCGTTACACTTTTGTCGTCAACTGTTGTTGGTTCCATTTGTTCTTCAATTTTCATATTATTATTACCATTAATTATTGAGTTGATTTCGAATTTTCTTTTCATGTTGTTAATTTATATTAAAATTGTCACGGAAATCATCAAAGAAAGAATGTATGTAGCTTAAAAAAAAAACACAAATTCTCACGCGCGATTTTTTTTCATCTGCGATTACACAAATCAAGACATCATTATTACGTAATTTATTTTTATTAAAATTCGTTATACCGAAATTACTAATCGCGTTTCAACAAATTTTATATGTGAAGCAAAAATTTTAAAAATTCGTTGTAACGCAAATTTAATTATAATTCGTTTAAAAAGGTTTGGCTGTATATGAAAATTTACTCCGTTAATGCGAAGAAATTGGTTACATTCGGTTTAACGGGTTGACCCATTGGTTTACAGAAATATAATAATATAGATAAGTTCAATATTTCGTTTGAGATTCGATTGTGAACTGGCTCTATGTAAGCTGAACTCAGATATCACGGTTATATATACCTCTTTTATATACCTCTTTTGTTTTTCATATTTTTAGATTTTTTTTGTACATAGGGATATATTAATATTAATATAAAAAAAAAATAAATCCATCCTGTGGAATATAGAGGCACAAGTATAATTTGCAACAATAAAGAATCTGACATAACATACCTCTAACGTTTGTTATATAATATAAAGGCAATAATAGTGAAAGGATACGATGGTTTCGGGCAAACATCAAATTATGAATTAGGAATTGCTGCGGAAACAATAATTTCAACAAAAAAATATATTAATATAATAATAATCTTTGACAAAAAAAAATTGCATAGTAGGCTCCTGATTCATAGGTAAAATGTCCAAGATTAGTGATATCAGCCGTTAAAAAACCACCCTTAGCTGGTTAAGAACTTGCCAAAAATCTAAATAAGAAGCATTCAAAAAGTTTTGAAAAAAGAATATTATGAATACCAAGTTTTTTTCTTTTCTTTGTAAATACATTTCCAGTTGATAAAAACGACACCTCGGATGTAGCGCTTCGCTCATTAAATTATTTCTTTACAAAAATTACGTTTTGTAAAAACATCTTCACAATTTAATAATTTAATAAAATGGATTAATTCTTTTTCGCTTAATAAAATACATTTGTGGTCGTAATTTAAACAGCAGGGTTTAATTGTCTATTTGCTATCAGAGTGGTATAGAACTCTGAGATTTTTGGTCAGATTTTATTTTAACCAGTGCAACGTCAACAACGGGTAGTGGGGTGTTTGCTTAATAAAGAAGCAAAGGGTTAAGTTTTGTTAAATGTTTTTGTTTAAGTGTAAACGTAAGGTGTCAGGCCTGATCGGCAAAAGTATAAAGTGTTAACGGTTGTTGACATTTATTGACCAAAATATTGTGTTAAAATAATTGTAGTGAACGTATGGCTGTTAAAAGAAAAGGAAGCTAAATCAACTACATCAGGAAAATAAATCTTACATAAACCTACGTTGGGTTCAGAATTGGCTAGCATTATGTCGATATTTTGGTAATTCTGTTAACATTTCTGCATAATGCTGGTCAGTTTTAAACCCTACATAGGTTTACATGAGATTTATTTTCCTGATGTAAACTTTTAAACAGCTAAAAAAAGTAAAAGCAAATAAACAAAGGAACTTTAGAATAGCCTTAGTCAGGACCGTATTTATTTGTCATAAATCGTACCATAAAATGTGCTTACGGATTGCCAAAGCTTTCTAGGTACAAGAATGAGGCAGTAAGCATAAATTGTTAAATAAATTTGCAGAATTAATTGACGAGTGTAGCTAAAAAGTTGATTTGAATTCAGTCACAAAGCGTAAAACAATCGGAATTAACCAAAAGCTACCACGCAATGCTATAGATCCATAATTAGATGATTCAATTCGAATTCGATTCGAGCCAGTCCGAATTTTGTTGATTCTTTTAGGTCATGGGAATGGCTTAGTATTGTATGGAGTATGTATAGTAATAGTAATAGTATGGTAATGGCAATAGCGGTCCCGTTTACTTCGTTGAAAATCATTTCGTCGACACCCATTTCTTGTATGTAAATGCCTCCATCCATCAAATATTCATGATGGTCATGATTATTATTCAATACATTTGAATCCTCGAAATAATATGTCACACAAATGGAATTAATTTTATTACCATATTTGGTAAGGAATTCAATTTTTTTCGTTTAATTAAAGTTACTTGGCAATCGGAATTTTTTGTTAAAGAATTATACATATATTATTATTGTTATCATTATTAT
>CAJVPN010000949.1:0-19424 GCA_910592215.1 Entrophospora candida
CTTGCTTCGATCAAACCCGTCTATATAATTATTTGAATAATTGATAATAATAAAACGTTGATAAATTTACTTTACAAACAGCTTCATAGATCACGACTTACTTCGATCAAACCCGCCTATACAATTATTGAATAATTGATAAACATTCGTTTTGTAAACTTCATAGATCTTGACTTTGACGCTTGCTTCGATCAAACCCGCCTATATAATTATTTGAATAATTGATAATAATAAAACGTTGATAAATTTATTTTACAAACAGCTTCGTAGATCTCGACTACTTTAATACTTACTTCGATCAAACCCGCCTATATAATTATTGAATAATTGAAGTGGGTATAACATAATTATGTTATACCCACTTGGTCTAGGTTATACAATTAGGTTATACCCACTTTGAAGTACGACAAGTTCGCGGATGCGTCGTACCTGGAAGAACGATTGGTTTGCATTTGCGTCGTACTTTTCGTAGGTTATGGCATTGTTATTACGCAGGTTATGCCGTCCGACATGCGCCTTGGGTTATGGTTGATTTGAGTTTGATTCGTAATTTCAACCACTTGTCTGGCTTTTTTATTTTTTCCCATATTTTTAAACCACTGCGCCGACTTCGATTCCCGCTTTGGGTCCCGATTTGTATTACGATTGGTTTATGAATTCGTCGTTATTTTTGGGCCCCGCTTTGGGTTACGATTGGTTTATGGATTCGTCGTAATTTTTAGTGATCGTTATGGACGTCCATAACGATGGACTTTTGGTGACGCTATTGACCACATTTGGCTTCCGATTATTACCACTACATGTTAAGCACATCCCGGCCACACTCGAAGGTGGTCTGGTTTGAAAAATTGGCCACGTTTGTGCCAGCATTTGGATGAAAAAAATATATGCCCGGTATTGATTGCGGGTTGATGGATGGAGTATATATTTTAGTAGGCGTCTAATTTCTGCATTTTCAGACTCCGCTATGTAACATTTGGGGCCATCGTCAACATGTGTGGATGGTCACCTATAAGTACCACTCTTGGAAAGGTGTTAGTGGCGTTTTTTTCTTGTCATTGAAAAATCTTTGGTGACATATCATCTTTGATGACATCTTTGGTGACACATTCTCTATCGGAATTCTAAGTTTTAAGTTGTTTTATTATCTTCTTTATATCTGTCACCAAAGTCACTAAAAATAAAGAAGATATTATAGGAAAAAAAAAACGAAACTCTTTTCTATGGTATATGATATACCTAATAAAAAAATAAAAATAAAAAAAATGAAAGCGACAAAAAATTTTTGAATAAAAAAAAATAAAAATAAAAAGCTGGAAGTGCCGAAAATTTTTTAGTGACTTTGGTGACTTTGGTGACACTAGTCGAGAACAGTTTCTTTCGTTCTCAAAGTTCCAATAAGTATAATATAAGTGTCACTAAAAATTTTGTAAATCCGTCACCAAAGATCTTTGGTGACATTTTCTAGGACGGATTCTCTTTTATTTCAAATTCATTCTGAGCCAGTTTTGTTAGCTTTTTCCGGTGATAATGATCTCTGACTCGATACTTCCCAGAATGATCTGTACAAAAACCATAATCAGAATAAGTTCTTTCGCCACATTCTGAGCAAGGTAGATATGCAGGGGAATTCCTATGAACTTTACATCCCTTTGGATGATAACATCCCCGGTTACATTCCCCACCAGTTCTAAGAATATAAGGACAACGATAAAACGCCATACCTAAAAATTTTATAATACGATTTTTTAGCGGATCTAGTTTTACTATTAATGTGTATATTTTATGTCTAACACTAATAATTCTAAATAAATAATTTTAATTTGAACTTTATTATAACATATATTATACTTTCAAATTAATATAAGTTATACTTTCGAAATAATAAAAGTACACTCAACATGAACACAGAAACACAAAACAACGGCACAGAAAACCCAGAAAACGAAACCAACGGCACCTTCTACCACCATGGGCACAATGCCGAGAGCGTAGCTGAATATAACTATAAAATTCGTGATGATAGTGTAAGTCCAAGGGAATTCCTAGGAATGGATAATGAAGATGGAATTGAAACTATACTCGCAGATTGCAATGGACATTCATTACATGAGTATATTGATGGTGATGACCCGCTTCATCCATTTATTGATTTTGATTTGCCTTGAGAGACATTTAATAAAATTGAACCCAAACTTGCATGTAAAGAGATACGAACTTTACTCTGCCGTTCCTTTAAAGAAGTTTGCCTAGAGATATATCCAGATTGGGATAAAACTACTTTGGCAATAGCCAGTAGTACTGATGAGAAAAAAATGTCGCTCCATATATCAACTTTTGGCCTCCGACTTAAAAATATTGCTAAAGTCGCAGTGTTTACTGAGCTTGTCCGCAAAAAACTCCCAGTTAATTTACAAAGCAAAGATATTGTTGATAATATTGCAAATAAAAAATCATTTTCTTTACGGATTCTTGGAATGCCAAAGTTTGATAAAGAAACCGGAAAACACGTACGTGTAAAAAAACCATCATGTCCAAAGGATGGAGATGTTTTTAAATTTATGCTTCGTCCACCACATGATGAATCGCCAGTTGTAGATGGTCTTATCCTAGATGTTCCGGAAATAGATGTATGGAAAAATGGTAAAAGCGAACCTGGAACATTTAGATCCGAAGTAGAATATATTGAGAGATTACTTAAACTAGTAAAAATCGAAGGATTTGATGTTCTATATCCACCACCTGTATCTCCAAATATTTTTACTTTAACACGTATATCCACTTCACATTGTCCGCTGTGTAATCGAGAGCATAGTGGTGAAAATGCATATGTGGTTCGAAATAAAAAGACTTATCGCTATTATTGCCATCGTGCGGACCAAGAAACTCCTTCAGGTACAAAAAAGCCATCATTAAAACTTGAGATTAATGAAACAGTTGAAAATCAGGAAAAAAAACTTTCAATACCAGAAAAATTAATAATACCCAGAATTTCAGATCCAAATGATCACTTTGTATGGGGAGATCTAATAGATATGTGTACATCTGGAGAAAAATATACTCGTAATCAAGTTTACGAAGCTATTCAAGCAACGGTTGCATTTATTGATAAAGGTAATCTGTTATGGGTTTTTAAAGTGGAGGATGATGAAGGAGGAATTACCTTTGAAATGGTCCCCAAATTAAAACTTGTTAATTACGAAATAAAACTAGTTGAACTTGGAGGAGAAACAATAAAGTTAAAATCATTGATAAATCAAGCAGAAATTAAAGGTTTGATTACTTATCGTCGCATTGTATATCTTCCATATTCACCAAATAAATCTCCGCCAATTACTAAATTCCTTAATCTTTTCCCGGGATTTAAAGCCCAACCAGCAACAGAAATCAATCCTTGGATTATGGAAGCCCTTATTTGGCACGTAAAATATGTAATTTGTGATGAAAATGATAAACTTAATGAATATATTTGGAATTGGTGGTCATTTTTGGTGCAATTTCCGCTAGAAAAACCTAAAACAATTTTGGTTTTAAAATCTATTTTACAACATTGTGGAAAAAATATTATAATTGATTTTATTGGCGAAAAAGTTTTGGGTTCAGCACTATACTATGCTACATCCGATTTAGGAAAAGTTCTTGGAAAATTCAATAGTGTTATAAAAGGCCGAAAACTTGTCGTTATGAATGAGACGGGGATGGCTAGTGGAGAATGGCATAAATTTAACGATCATCTTAAAGCACTCATATCAGAAAATAAGGTAAGTATAGAACACAAGGGTGTCGATTCTGTGGATCTTAAAGATTATACCGCATTTATGGTTACCAGTAATCATGATACCCCACTAAAAGTAGATATAGGCGATGGGTGTATAGTTTGCTTCGATGTATCTTCACGATGTAGAGGTAATAGAGCATACTTTAAGAATTTAGGAAAGGTTTTTAATCATCCTGATGCACCAGGAGTAGTTATGAGATATCTTTTAAATCGTGATTTATCTAATTGGGATCCAGAAGATATCCCCGTTACTAAAATGAAAACAGAAACAATACGGGATCAATTACCAAACTCCATTCGATTCATAATTGAGCATATTTCATCCTGGGTTGAAAATCAGACAGAAAAAACAATCTGTGCAAATCTATATCAAAATTATCTTACTTGGTGCGGTAGTAATGGTGAAAATTCGTTTACTAGTAAAAAATTTGGAAAAACTCTTCCAGTAATTGGTATAGAACGAAAACAAGTACGAATAAATGGAAAAAGAGAATGGATATACATCCTAGACCGATTCAAAATAGTAGCTAAGTTACATGAATCAATTGGCGATATCGAGGAATTTTCAGATTCACCTCAAGCCGAAATATCCACTAACACTACCACAGATATACCTATATTCGACGCACCCAAAATTGCAACACCAGCTCCACCCATTACTAACATGACCCAAGACCTCTTCGATTCTATAAAAAATGAAAGTTCAGTTGCTTTATCATCCAAGTCTACCGATATATCTCCGTCTCCTGAGATCATGAATGTAGTAGAACCTGTGGACGATAAATTCGAACCTTCTTCTGAAATCATCGAATCAATGAATGATAATCTCGATTTATCAAAGGATAGTGTACCCGAACCATCTCCTAGCTTACATGTAAATGAATCTGAATCAAATAACGAAGTAATCCCCCAGCAGATATCATATCCACCCGGATATCAAACCAGGGAGCAACGAGAAAAACGTCTAAGACAATGGGCGACCGATCATAATGAAGATCCGGATAAGTTTATGACTATAACTGAGGAAGATATTAATTTATCAAGAACATACTGAGATAGAATGATGGCAGATACAGATATGATCCAATTCGCAAAAGATAACGATGATGATCCAAATTCATTAATGGATATGACTAGAAGAGAAAGATTAATAAGTGAGGAAATTATGATCCAATTGCATGAGGATAAGGGTAACCCCCAACCAAGGAGTTATAACGATGATGAATGGATAGAAAAAATATCGATACTTCAAGAAAATGAATACCTATGGTAAATTGCAAATTATCACTAATGTATATTAATATAATAGAAGTAAATTTTATTGATAGAAACCTGGTAAAGGGGGATTTTTTCGCCTCTACATACACAATATATAAAAATTCAGATTGAAAAATATTACCAGAGATGGCTAAACTTTGGCAGTTAGATATCTGATGTCTCTCTGGAATTAAGTCCTTAAAAATACAAACCAAATGCCCTATATGATGCATTTACCAAATCGAACGTTCTAAGCGCGGAACATTTTCTCGCATTGATGCGGGCTCTACATTAAAAATACTAAAATTAAATTGTGTTATCTATAGCCTCGGATCCTACCCCAAAGCTATATTTTTTTTCATTATCATATATATTAGGAGAATTTAAATGTCTTTTTTTACCGTCTCTTACCAATATAAATTAACGAACAAAATGTAAAAATATCCATTAATTATTTTTTCGAATTGAAAGAATATTTTACATAGAGTATAACCTAAAAATTCATAACCTACTTGAGATATTTTAACAATTAAGCATGTCAGCTATTACAACGTTACTCATTAAAAATCACGATCTAACCACAAAAATGAATGAATCAGAACTTAGTAAATATACCCCCGAATTTCTTAAAAATCTTACAGATGATAGAAAGAGAGACCAGGGGCGAAGACGTCTTCGGGACAGATATGGATTCAATGATAAGCAAATATCTATATTAATTCCAGCCCAAAAAGGTGGACGACCTAAAGATGTAAATCTCGCAACTATAAATCCACATAGCCCAGAAGAAACTATTAGAGAATTAGCTCAATGAATTGTACGTGATAAGCTTAGTGAAAAGGACACAAACGCCGAATGTGTAAAATTAGTTAAAACCGCAATGAATGAAAATGCAGGATCTTCTAGGTTGTCGCGTCTTAGAAGAGAGTTGCGAATTCTTGGTGCATCTACTGCAATAATTGAAGCAACAAAGATACCTGAAATCACAAGAAAAGCTAATGAGATTCAAAAAGAACAAAGACAGAAAGCGGAAGATGCTGGAAATATTGAATATCCAGACCATTTTTTGATAGAATCCGTTAAAGAAAGATTGGGTTCATATGATATTAAAACTTTACCAGATATACAAGCTCTCGCCGATGTAATGATAATGCTTTGTATCCGCCCTGCTGAACTTATAACTTTACGCATTGCTGATACAGGAGTAACTGGGTATGCTAAAAATCGTGACCAGCAAGATATTCCTTGAATATTTAGATCAATGGAAAAAAACGAAAAACGAGCCAAAGAATTGCTCGCCTGGATACAAAATGCCATAAGTTCTGGTAAAATAAAAAACCCCAGAAAGCCTGGAGTTAAAGATCTAAATAAATTCTTGAAATGCTATGGGTTACTTCCCCGATATTTACGTAAAATTGGAGCAGTATATGCAGTCGTCTCACATGATGCTAGAAGCTTAGGGCAAGCTATGACAATCGCCCAACAAGCATTACGGCATAGTCCCTGCAATAATGAATCTCCAGTACGAAATTATATTATAGTTAAATTCCGAAGGAGGGGTGAGCCACCTGAAGAAGCAAGGTTATTCCGAATCTATGATGAAAAATAATTATGCTTTTCCACTTTCACACAATAAATTTATATGTACATTTTTTTTTCAGATTCCGTTTCAGATTCCGTTTCAGACTCCGTTTCAGACGAACTAGAAGTGAACCCTACGTCGACACTTTCATTACTTTTCCTACTGTTGCTAATATAACGTTTTCTACACGGAGAACTACTCGTATTAACAGTTTTAATAATATCTTGCTGGATCTCGGGTTTTACTATTTTCAATAATTTGGAAAAACTTATATTAATTTTTTTATTTAGTATATGTCTACATATTCTGGAAATCGTTCTATCAGTATTTTTGGATGAACTTTTATCTATTTTAAAACCCATCTTTTTTGCTTTTTCATAGGAGATAATTGGACATTGTGAGTCCGAATCAACCAGAATACCATTATTATTCCTCGACTTTGATTTAATCTCTTCTGCGATTTTTGTTTCTAATTCGGTTTTAGCTTCCGCTATCGTTTTCAGTTTATTTAGTAATTCTTGTTGAATCGATTCAGTATTACTATTATTTTCAACCATTGGAATTAAAATTATATTATGTATTAGAGATACTAGTACCGTTATTAATATATAGATAAAAAAATCCAGATTAAAAATATTAGTAAAAAAAAGCTATAAAACAACTTAACCCAAATATCCATATCGATAATTTCAATCTTATAAAATCGGTAAAGTACCAGTTAAAACTATGCCTAATTTACTTAATCTTCTTCCATCAGAATTAATACCATTTATAATGAAGCATCTTCCAATTCAGATCTAGTAAAAGAATTCTATACAAAAATATTAAAACTCGGTTAAAAATATGAGTCAGAGACTCTATACTCCGCATATTAATTTTGTTTCTGGAGGTAGATTAGCTAACTTATTCTAGACATGAGCACTGATTAGTGCTAGCTGATTTTTTAATGAAAACTTCATGTAATTGCTCAGGAGAAACATTCGGAAATAATGGTAGTCCCTTGCCAGTAAACCAAAATTTCTTTACCCCCATATCAGCAAATTTCTTTATTAGGATACCTAGATCATCTTCTAAGGGGCCGTGGAATTTCTCAAACCTTTGGAGGTACACTCTTGCATTTTTATCAGCTTCTTCTGCTATTTCTTGATTAGTATGACCAACAATACCAAGTTCTTCCTGAATTGTGTTTATATCCTCTTCCAAGTATAAAAGCAAACTAAATAATTTCGAAAGTGATAAATCGGAAGAGCCCCTATTGTTTTGATTTGCCACATTATTATATTCCACTGCCAGAATGGGGTTGCCACCAATGTCGAGATTTTTCTGTATCAGTATTAAATCCCCCGCCAAATGTAATAACAACTTATATGAATCAACAAGTGTTTTTCCTTTGGGCTCGTGCTCTGTTTTGATTTGGTGCATTGTTGCATTATTTGCATTGTCATTAATACTGAGTTTTTCTTGAATTGCTATTATATCCTTTTTCTTATATAAAAATACTTCATATAATTGAGCAAGTGTTTCGCTTTGACCAGATTTATTATTAGCATTACTTATCATATTTGTTATAATAAAATAATATATTTAATACAGAAAATATTGCGTAAACGTACAAATTTATTAACGAGTTGGGTTTAGTACATCATGTAAATAAAAGCAATAGCCTCGAATTACAAACTCTTGATGGATCATTTTCTATACTAGGAAAGGTTGAACTGCAAACTAGTTTTAATGTTGATGGGAAGCACAAAAGTATCGATCCCACTGAATTCTTGGTTCTTGGATCAGATTGGCCTGGGCCTGATTTAATGTTAGGAAAACCATGGTTGCAAAAAAATGGCGCAACGATTGATATGTGTAATAACCAACTTATCTTACATGATAATTTTGCAATTCCAATTTTCCAAAGCGGGTAATCGACATTCTACTAAAAATATCTATAATATATTTGCCCAATTACACTACGTAAAATACAGAGTATCTTAATCTAATGTCGTGTAATATTATGCGATCACTGGATCTTCTCTGTTTTACGAATAAATAAGAGGTATCTATTGTTGTTGTATAAAAACGATTAAGCTTGTTTTTTGACATCGAATGAGGGCCTGTGCGTCGTATGAGATATGCCAAAGTTTTCGATTCTACCTATCAGCATGAATCCATAAATAATTATGATTGATGCAGGTAATGGATCGCCCATAGTAGATAAATTTTTAATGAGCTGACTGTGTAATTCGAAAAAACCAATGATTATTGATAACTTTAATGGCGTGTATCCTTAACAAAATGATCATCCGCGCTGGAGAAACTCTGAAATGTGTATAAAAACGGCTCAAATTCGAATTCGCATAATTTTTTTACTTCATAACTATAACATTCGAATAAATACAATAAAAATTTGTTAAATCAATCAAACCACGTAAATAAAACATAGTAAATCAATTAAAAAAACCGTGTTGGCAGAGCTAGTTTCACTAAAAAATAAAATATTATTCTTACATTTATCAAATCAAAGGTTTGTTAAGACTCTTGTATCAGATTTAGAGATGTAGTATTCTTGTAACATCATTGAACTAACTGATTTTTCCATAGATGACACCAATCGAATTTTTCGAAGCTCTCTCAAAAATGCCATTAGAGAGTTATTTTATTTTAATCCCTATATTTATCCTCATCGTAACATTGATATTTGGAGAAAAACTATTTATATACCTATTCATTGTCATCATATGCTTCGTTTTCTATATATTCAAACAACAAATCGATATGGAATTCAAATTATTAAAAGAGAAACGAAAAAACGAATCTAATGATATTTATAATAAAATAGATGATCTTACCGAAAAAATTTCTTTGTTTTATGAAGAGTTCCAACAAAGATCCCAGGAAGAAGATACTTTAACTAATAATAATTCAAGTAATAATTCAAGTAATAATTCAAGCAATTTTTCAAGTAGTTCTCGAGGTAGGATCTTTAGTTATACTAAAGGCTTCGCTATTTCAATGTATAAATAAATATCTGTTACTTATAGTGAATTAATATTTTTGTATCGTATTAGGTTCAAGACGTACTTCGTTTTCAGATCCACTCTTTCAGGAATTTAAAACCCTTTTCGATGAGACCATGCGAGAAAATGATTATTCTAAAGCCGATATGATTGCCGAAGTTGTAAGTGATCTTAGAAAGGAGAAGAAAATAAAGGTTATATTGAACAAAGCGGTGGAAAGTTATTATAATCAAACAATGAAATCCGACGCCAGGACTATAGGAGCGATTAAATCTTGGATCGAGCTCAAGACTAAAGGAAAAAACAAATCTACATTTAACGATAATGTTAATGTTAATGAAGTTAGTGGCGATGATAGCGATGATGGAAAAAAATATAACAATAATAAATAGTTTTTTATCTGGTAGAGCCAAAGTATAGGGACGTATATTCATGGTCTAGGGGCCGTACGTTCTCTCCCTTGCAACTCTACCGTAAAAAATCAATATTATTTATTATTATCCATGTATCTTTATTTTATTTTGCTTGATTAAATCATTAAATAAAATGAATCATTTGAATTCTTATTTTTTAAAAACCATGTTGTATGACATACATAATAATAATGATTTAATATAATAGTTGTTTCCATATTTTCTGATTGTGAAGAAATTCAAATTTGATAGTCTATCCGCATAATCGATCAGATAATATGTCATTGTTACGTTAATGGGGGCTGTGCAACAAAAATTATTCAATGATTTTTAATTGGACAATGTTTATTGATTGTTATTATTAATTCCTTTTTGAAAAAATATTTTACATCTGTCTTGTTCAAGGATGTATTCGAGATCCCTTCATTCTAACAAAATATTTATAGCTATTCTTATATTAACAATGGGTTGTTTCAACAGTGATTCTTCTACCATGTATAAAGGTTCCTTCTCTTATAAAAATAATAACATTTTTGTTGTTAATATTGACGACAACAACGTCCAATACCAAGCAAGAGTCGAGAAGATAAATCAAAATGTTGCACGAATATACTTTGTAAACAACAACGGTATTGAAATTCCCATTCCAGCTTGCGTAAGTCTTAGGGACACTACCAATAACGAAGATGTAAATCCGTACGGTGAAGATTTCTTGATCGCTTGGACTTCCAACTATACATTTTTTCTGAATTCTGTCGAACTTTTTAGATTAGAAAATCAAAAACAGCAAGCTGTTATGGGCACACAAGATGTTACAACATTTGTGATTCAGCAATGATTTATTTTAATATGGTTTTAATTTCTTAAAAATTATCAATGTTTTATTGACTTATCTACTTTAATATGGTTTTAATTTCTTAAAAATTATCAATGTTTTATTGACTTATCTACTATATATATTTTAGCTAAATCAAAATAAAAGACACGTCATATTATTAATGTTTGGTGTTAGTAATGATAAATGAAATAATAATTGTTTAGATATTATATCAAACCATTATTTGTAAAGTTGAAGGAAAGAATTCCCGTTAAGCATATGTAATGTAAATTCCTATAACATTGTTAGCAAGAATCTAATCAATGCCCAATAAATTTTAAACCAAATTTCTAAATTGTATTAAAATGAGTGGACAAGGGTAAGTTTAATCAATAATTTTTCAATAATTTATTTTAAACTTATCCATTATAATAGTACAAATGCTGTTGGAGCTGTTAAACAAGCCGTTGTTGATCAACTACTTAGAAACCTTAATCCAAAATCTGTAGTAAAAGTAGTCCGACATCAAATAAATATATTTTTATAT
Organism: Entrophospora candida; assembly: GCA_910592215.1. Classification (NCBI taxonomy): domain Eukaryota; kingdom Fungi; phylum Glomeromycota; class Glomeromycetes; order Entrophosporales; family Entrophosporaceae; genus Entrophospora; species Entrophospora candida. The sequence continues at coordinate 11,403 of CAJVPN010000949.1, forward strand.
TCTAATATTTCCAAAAATTACATGTATTCATACAAAAAATAAGCCAATTAATCCTACTACATGTTGAGAATATCCGATTCGATGTTATTTACCTCTAAATATCTACATACCTCTCCATAATCAAATATCGCTTTCGTATCTTGTGTATTCCTATTTATGATTGTTATAAAATTTTCATCGATTACATGCATATACTTAACCAGATTTTTGAACTGCATATACTGCATAGGATTATCAGTAAACTTACCTAGAGTCTGTTATTCTTAGATTTTCGAGACATATTTGGTAAATCTATATTAATATCGATAAATGACTTCAATTTTTTCTTGACATATATAAATTCACTTTTATAGTTTCATGTGTCATTAAACCCGTTGCATTTTTAGTTTTACTAAAGGTTTCGCTAAAAGTAATTTTAATTCATAGTTAAAATCAGTCAATATGACCCGCTTTATTATTGATATATAAAAAATGTTACCAAAATAATAACATAAAAATAAAATAAAAAATCTTATCGCAGTTATATACTGCAGATGTAAAAATACATATCGTATTTACATGATGCAAATCATTTCTTTTTGAAAAAGGGGGTCAATGATGTTAATATCTTATCACCACTTTGCTCTTTCTGTTGATTTAACTTAAAAATTCTCCTACCATTGACAGATAACTCGTAGCTATTCATCCAAGTTATGAGATAGCTTTTTATATCCTCAATGAGTATAGCTGTAATTTTATTTTTAGTCGCTTCATTCATAAAAACTACATTTTCCAAATCATCAATTGGAATATCATTTTTATCTACAAGAAAAACCCTTGCGACATCTTCATTTAACACTTCAATCTTTACTCGGATCTTCTCATGATAAGTATCAAAGTCTTTTGTTTCTCCTTTCACATATAAAATTTTATTTTCAGACATTGTAACTTTTAAGAAAAAACAAAACTATTAATTAATACATGAAGTTGTAACTATATTTCTGACTCAAAAATTTATTCATAATATGTACCTTAAAAAAATTTGATAAGATAAGAAATGAAGCCTCACAAATCCGATTTATTTATATTGTTAATTTGCTTAACCTGGAACCTGCTAGAAAAGAGATTAACATAATGAGATGATAATAAAATGCTTTTCACCTGCAATTAACGGAATCTCTGCCCCATAAAGTAGTTCTATTAAAATCACAAGCGCAAAGAGAAAATTATATTTCACCTTTTATGGGAAATTAAACCTTTCATTCTGCCGATCGCTTTTGTAGAATGAAAAATAAGTCAAATTTTGGCGATCTTTGGAGATTGTAAAGATCTCAAGTTCCATAATGTATGAAATTTGATATTATTACTGATAAGAACAATAAACCTTCCATTCTTTTATCCTTTTCAAGTTTCATTAGCATTTCTTCTTATCGGAGAAACCATACACAATAAGAAAAGGCTTTATTATTAATATTATATGTAACGATAGAAAATAATTTTTAGCGGAATTACAAAAAAAAATCATTGTGAGACAAATAGATATTATTATATGTTCTGGATAAAAATCGCTATTTTTCATATATCAAATATTAATATGTTTACGTTTGTGTTTTCATGTGCAATCGAGCTAATTTGGCTATTATTAGAAGTTCATAGAACGTGTAAGAGGTCAGTTGATATATTTGTGCGATCATATGCAGGTATATCAAAATTGGATTAACTACACATGGTTTAGATTCTTGTTAAAAATCATGCGTATTAATGTGTATATATATATATTTCGATTTTTCCCATATTAATATATCAGTATTACTATAGATTATCTCTGCTTTATTAAAAATGAATCATGTATTCTTAGACTATAGGTTAATAAAAATCACATATAAACCATTAAACTTATTATAATTGCTAAATATGTCTGGTTTAGATATCACTATTATTCTCGGTAACAAACAAAGACAACTACCCAAACCGTTTAATAACCGTCCTGGATATGATATGAAGTATGTTATGATATATCTCAACTATTATCATCCTATTTATTATGGTGAAAATCTTGAGAAACTCTTTGATACTGAAAAAAAATATGACAACTTGTCTATAGTAAAACGAGACGAAAAACTTATTCAATGGGCAGTACGAGTTAGAATCGATCTTCAAGATTTATTAAGCGAGAATAAACTTGGTATGTATCATAGATATTGCTTATTTGCTTCTTATCCTGGAGGTAGACTTGTAGGTTATGATGATTACCAAAATTACTAAAGACCAAAACCGCTTAAGAATGGGACTGCTATCTGTTTCGGGTGTTGGAAGGTATTTCGTGCTGATGTGGATATAAAGCCTAAAAAAACGTTTGACCATGCTTATAAAAGATTTGCGGAAATGGTTGAACCTAAAGACCTGATGCAGGATCATTGGGATAACTACTGTTCTAGACCTAAAACCGATTTTGGGCGTGCAAGGATTATTCAAAGAGCTTGGAGACGATTTCAAGAGAAAGAGCCATCGAATGCACGGCTTGCATGGAATAGCTTACCGAATGATAATACTCCAGATGATAAGAAATTTTTAGGTTTAACTCAACATAAAATAAAAAATCCTCAGACTCGAGAACAATTTGATCAGTGGCGTACGAAATCGATTGCAATGTATAAACAATGTAATTTAAATATTCCTTTGGATATTTATGTAAGAGAATATGAAGAATATTATATTCCATATAATTGGATAGATTCTAAAAAGAGTCAATTGCAGTCTAGATTCCAAAAGCGACTTTTAGAAATAGAAGCGTAAATATATTAATTATTATACACATCTATTTATTCGATTTGTTTGATTTAATAATTATATAACTTATATCTATTTAAAATAAACTTTATTTCGTTATCTTTCCTAAAGAAAAAGCTGGTAACGATTTTTTACTTTGATTTTTTACATATCAACCTATTTCCATTCGACACAAAAATCCCCATATTAGAAATAATGATTGAATACACGGAGGAGTGCATCTCTACTGAGTGGCGAGTAAAACATATACTATATTCTATATAAAAAAATTCCTGTAAAAAATCGGATCAATCAAATAAAAATGTATTCGTATAATCCCGGTTTTTATTTTTTTTCTTTGCTTTCCATATAGATTTAACCCATACAACAATAATAATAAACAAAACAAGCAATAGCCATACCGTTTTTGGTAAACCTAAGACGCTTGTCATAGCAGGAATTGCTTCTGTTCCTCCCACTGAAAGCCCGGAATTCGATTTATCCAAAGAGGAATTGTGAATATTTCCACTGGGAACGTCTATCTTTTTTGCAACTTGCGGAGTTACATTTCCTTCAGGATTCATATTCCTCATTGGCTCGATATTTTGTAATGTATCATCTTTACATGAAGAATCGGTATCATCTATTAAATTGAATCGTTCTGAGTTTACTTCTGGCATTTTAGTCGTGTTAGCTTTGCTATTTTTTTCTAGAATATCTTTACGTAAATATTTACGAAGACTTTTTTCTAGAGCAGGATATTCTGTATCTAAACTAGATTTATTATCAACTGGAATATTAGATACTTTAGAAACGTTTTCTTGAGGCTCATACCCCCCAGCAATTGATTTATCTGATTTTAATCGTTCCACCTCACCGATTTTTAAATATAATTCATCTTTTGTTTGTACCAATTCATCTTTTGTTTGCACCAATTCATCTTTTGTTTGATCTAATTCAGCTAATTTAGATTTGAGAGACAAAAACTCGGATTTTATCAGAGATGAATCATTCTGGGCTGAAAATAATTCCTCTTTCAATAACCTTATTCTAGATTGGAGATAATTCGCCTCTTCTATTTTTTTTTGGGATAAATCTAACTTACCGTTCAGTGACTTTATTCTCCCCTGAAGCAATATTATTTCATTCGTCTTTGCAATAATTTCGGCTTTAGAATCCGCAAGATAACGATCCTTCTGAGTATTCCTAGAAATTAGATTAGTATTTTCACTTCGTAATTGCTTAGCGATATTGGTAACTTCCAAAGTTTGAGTATGTAAGTTCTGGAGTTTATTATTATTTTGTGTTAATTCACGATTTAAATCTTTTCTTTCTAGAGACCAAGCCTTTCTTTCCTGTTTGAAACTTTTCTCTTGATCGGAATATTTATCCAGCAATTTTTTGTTACATTCCTTAATCTCAGCCTTGGATTTAAGAGTATGATATAATTTTTCTTCAAGTTCTTCTTCACGTACACTTCCAAGCCGATATCCTTTTTGTAATGTATCGGATTTAGTATTTTGTAATGTATGTACATTGTTCATCTATGTTTAGCAAAAAAAAATATCTTTCACTGAAAATGTTCTGACTAATACCTCTCAATCAATATTAGTTACAATGGTTTTACCAATAGATATTAGTATTATTAGCAATACGTATTGATAGATATTGTTATTTGAGAAAATCAGTACATATCAATAGATATTAATATTTAGTAAATCGATACGTACCAATAAACATCAATAGGTATTGAGATTGCATCAATACATATCAATAGATATCAATACATATCAATAAGTTTTGAAAAAATATCGATAGACATCAATACGTATCAATAAGTTTTGAAAAAATATCGATAGACATCAATACGTATCAATATTTTTTTTTTCTAGTTAAATATATCAAATTCCAAAAAAAAAAAATGATAACCAACATCCATCAAAAATTTTACCGGTCTAATGCAACCAAATTATCAGAAGCTGATATTAATGAGATTAGGGAATCGAGAGGAAAAATACCAAATGCATCAGGTAGAATGTCGAAAAAATTCCATATTGGCGCCCATCGTGTATATGAAATATGGGAGCATAATGAACGACTCCAACAAAGTCTCGATAATTGGAATGATTTACCGCCAAATTCAGATGAAGATAATAATAGTTGACAAATATCTGATTCATTACAAACCAAGGAAATTCCAATTATAGCAACAACAATAAAAAATAAAAAAGAATCCAAAGGAAATAAATCTAAAACTATGGATACACTCGTTATTGCTGGTAATTCATCAGTTAAGTTGGCACGGTCCTCACAAAGTGAATCAAAAAAAATAAGCCGGGAGGAATTAGATGCATACTACAAGAAAGAAAACGAAGACGATAAAAAACATAAAGCAGATATGGATCGTTTACTTTCTAATTAATCCATCTTCATTTATACCATTGTCAAGTAGATCAGGTAAAAACTCAGCATTTCGTATATTCTCATAGCATAATTGCAATTTCTCAGCAGACTTTTTAATTTCCGCTTTTGACTTGATAGTGTTATGCAACTTTGTTTCTAGATCTTCACACCTTTTGCAATTTACGCAATTTTTTTTTTTAGTGTATCTAAATCCACTAATTTTTCAGATGTTTCCTCATTGGATTTTTCTTGAACCGTATACTGGTTTGATATCCCATATTCACCTTGTGAAATTTGATCTGGAATTGAGGCATCACTATTCTGTATTGTAGTTACGCAATTTACTTCAATCTTATTTTTGACCTTATGCATAGTGATTGGGATTAAGAAATCTTTGCCATCACATGTAACTTTTAACTTGCGCTTAGATGCAATTAAATCATAATTATATTTATCTAGAAGAGGATTACTAAATGCCAATAGAAACTTAGGATACTCAACAATAACAAATTTTTCGCGTAAGCTACAACCAGGTATCAGGTTTATAGAAACCTCAGAAGTAGTTCCAATTGATGTAGTTGGTACTGTGGCGGCCCCACTGAGATCATGTCTTTTATCTGTATTAATTTTCAATCCTAATCGCTTAGCTAAGTGTGAGACATGATAGAACATTCTGCGCCTGAATCAACAATGGCCGCCGGAATCTTTAAACGTTTAATTTTACATTGAATAGTTGCGACACTTGTAGCTGGCTCTTTTTTCTGAACAAAATCTATTTCCATAGGATCGTCTAATGTTTCCTCTTCTCCATCCTCACTATGTATTTCTGGAATCGGTTCTCGATAATTTGTGAAATCTAGTTGAGTCGGAGACTTGAAGCTCTGAATAGGCGCAACTATATTAGATGAATTTTCAATTTTCGCTTTAAGTTTGTCCATCAAATCTACAGGTAAGATACCGTCAAACATATCTAATATAATTTTTTGAAGTGTTTTATCAATAAGACTTGGTTTTGCCGTTCGTTCTTTATCGGAAGAAGTAGTTATCCGTGTTAATTTACCACTCTGTTTTGTTTTACGAGTTTTGGACTTCTTTCCAGACGACGATTTATTAGAATTGTTCTTTTGATTTACTTTTTTTTTTCTTTGGTTTTCGCTTTGGTAATGTTAACGTTCAAACTTTCAACTTCAGATGAAGAATCACCAGAACTAGAACTAGATTCAAAACCATTATCAGAAGAGTTAGTATCAGAATCCGAATCTGAATCTGAGCTAGAATTTATATGAGCAACGTTAACGTTAGCTTTTCTCTTAAATTTGTTTTTCTTCTTCCGAGGACAGTTGCGGGAATTATGCCCGGTTCTATTACAATTGGAACATCTATGAGATAATTTGTTAGAAGCGCGAATACCTGTTTTCACTCCCTGTGCAATTCCTTTTGATATAGCCTTATTTATCGATAACTTACTCATACGTTTGTCCAATTCATCATCAGATTCAGATTCAGCATTCTTTGAACTATTTCCGTTCTTTTTTATTTGCGGTTTTGGAGGTAAAGAAGGAGCTGAAACAGGAATAAATTCTGGAATTTCTCCATATATCCATTGTAAAAAACTTTCCATATTTCTATCTTGTATATTTTTATACGTTCCAGGAGGTTGTGGTCGGAATTGAGAAGAGGCCGATTGTATAACTGGTTCTTGGGATTGTATTTGTGTTTGCTGGGGTTGTACTTGTTGGGGTCGTATTTGTGTTTGCTGGAGTGGTGTAGAAGGAATCATAGATTTTATTAGGTTTTCGAGTTCAGTTTGAGATTGAGCAGTAATTGGATGGGAGTCAATATTATATCCACCTAGCATTAATTCAGCTCTTCTTCTTTCGATTTCCGTTAATTTTTGTAGCAAAGTGGAAATTGGATGTTCAAGACCAATACGAGATATTTCCATTTTGTTTTCATTTGAGATCCCCTTGAATAATTGCTGTCTAAGAAGTTCATCTTGGTTTGCATCTGCCAATGCCGGATATGCTTGTTTAATCAATCTTTTTAATTTTGAGTAATAACAATTTACTGGTTCATTACCTTGGGTCAAAGAATGGAACATTACTTGCGACTTTTCTGCAGTAATAGTGGGATATTCATGTGTAAAATAAGCTATCATTTGACCAATTCGAATAACTGAAGCTACAATATTAGCGTCATTTCCAGCATTAGGAGCGTTGGGAGGTAGGTCTGTAGGCCGTCCACCTGATGTTAACCAATCTTCATCCCACACAGTATGGCCTGGAACTAATGGTACTGCAGGTAAATTACCATCATTTGGAGCGGTATCTCGGATAGTACGAGCTCGACCTCTAAATCTATTAGCATTAATAGCACGAATTGCATTGTTAGCTAATGCATTAATAGCATGGAGATTTGCTACTCCAATGTTTGCTGTAATGTGTTGTAACTCCCAATTTTTACCTTTGACGTTACTTTCATATCAATCTTTTGCATCACCTCCAAAACAATTTTCAATAATCCCTTCAATTCTTATTCGTACATTGTGTCCGCCATTTGGATCAATATTTCCACATTCACACCATCGACGAAGGTCTTTAATAAATACTTCTGGGTCTTCACCGGGCAATCCGTTAAATTTTGGTAATGGGTATCCTGCCATTCCTATGTGTTGGTTATTTATAGGTAAGTTATTCTGGTAATTAAAAATTTCTTGATTTAAAATATTTATTATTCGGTTCTGATCGTTGATATCATCCTCAGCTATTTCGAGTTCATTCATAATGCGATCCCAATTAAATTCCAATAAGCCTCTTTCATTACGGCATTCTAGTAAATCTTGTTCAGCTTTGCGTCGTAATCTAATATTCT
>CAJVPN010000950.1:0-19423 GCA_910592215.1 Entrophospora candida
CCTACTGCGCAAATTATATGTAAAACCATGTTTACACATGAAAATATCTTTATGCCCAACAAATCATCATAGACCAATGAAACTATCAGCGGAATCACCCAAGTGACTATGTTGTATATAGAACAGGTAGGTCTACTACATTCAGAACATGGAATACATTTTATAGCATTTTTATGAAAGCAACACCCCTCAGCTTGTATTACAAGCTTCACCAGTATATTCTCCAATCTGCATTTTTATATATAAATATATAAGGGAAAATTCAAATTGAATAATAATTTTTCTATAAGTATAATATACAAATTATAGTACCAACAAAAGAATTAATTTTGACATACAAACCAAAAATGAGTAATCAAGAAACTATTGAAACTATTGAAGCAGTTCAACCACCCTGGCAGGAAATTGAAAAGGCTATAAAAGAAGTTGTTGTAGCAGGATTATATTATAAATAACTTAACTACAATATAAAAAAGAGTTATTGGTTTATTAAACTAAACCAATAATTAACTAAAAAATAGGATTAATTTTAGAAGAATATATGATAAAAATACTAAGAATATTATTAACTTATCAGTATGCTAATACCTTGATTATTTTTTTAAAGAATAATCGGATTCTGATATTTGCTGAATACCCCATTACCCAATTTGACCAGTAAAAAGAGAACCAATAGATTATATATAAACAAAGAAAGATGGGATTCTAAATTAGCACAAAAGAATTTTAAATCATGCACAAACATAACAGCTTGATAGTTTGATTGACACAGTGGGCAATCTTGCAATTTTTTTATTATATATATATTTTAAATACAGATCCAAATAGAAAATTGACAGAATGTATCAAAACCAACAAATTGTTGAAATAAGTTAAAGAAGACAACAAGACAATTGCACTGGGTACATCAAAAATTAATTAGATAGACCCATGTATTTCTGTAGCATGGTGCAAAAAGTATGAAGCACCAATTGCTAAGATTTTTAACAAAAGTCTTCATGAAAAATTCCAATGGGCATTACATCTGTTTTTAGGTATAAATCATGATAATCTCCTAAATTTTTGCAATTAAATGTTTTCCAAATGTTTTGCACTTGCTCATATTCTTTTTGTGATATTTTTCCGCCAATTTTACTATTACATTTGAAATATATAAAAATTGCTATCCTTTGTTTAAAAATTTTTGGTACCCTCTGGAAAAAAGTACAAGGCAGTTTTGTTTTTGTTGTATTTTTTGTTAACTATTCATATGTTATTGTTTTCATTAAATAACTTGATAAAAGGTATTATTTTTTCCCTATATTGCTAACAATGATAAAAAATTGTTTGGATAGCAAATACCTTTATAAATTTTGGTACTCTTATTTTTTTGTTTTATTTTGGATTTGAGATTATTTAAAACATATTTATATAAGAGTTGGCTTTAGGTTAATTTAAGAATCAAGAATTACAATATTGATCTTAATTAAATTGAGTATATTGTGTAGTTATCTGCAAAAAATTTCCACAATTTTTGTGAAACCTCAGGATATCCACAAAATTCTGTCATTTCACAAAAAAATATCCACAAATTAAATATTAAACAATTTTTACTCTCCAAGTAAAAACTTTCATGTATGTTTTGTCCCTACTACACTCAATGTAATGATTGCATAATTTTTGTATGATTTTTGCATAATATTATGGGGTCCACTGTAAGGTTGCTTGTCAAAACTCCTCCAGAAATCAATCAGCAGGGTTTCAGTAGGTTACACAATAATTGTTTATTAGAGTTTCAGCAGAGTTTCACATTTTGAGGTTTTGCCATTTCAGCATAATTTTGACAGGATTTTTGATAAGATTTAATATAGTTTTGCCATGGTTTCAGCAATTACTAAGGAGGTTTCGCCCACAACCTTAGTCCACTGTAAACTTACATAAATAGTGTAATAATTATGTAAATCCATGTCAGAAAAATTTCCTGATGTTGGGACTGAAAAACAGGTGTGATTATAAAAATAGTCATATGATATGGCTATGGAGGATATTTTTTTTATAAGTTTATTAGTACATTGGGTTCAAAATATGATGTGTTTATCATTACATTATACACACAGTCCAAAGTATTTTGACACTGTTATAAAGGGGTGTTACACTTATGTTTCTAATAGTGAGTGCCATAATTAATTTCTACTTTCTACCATCAAAATTGGAATAATTTTGACTAAAGATGGGAGCCACAATTAACCACAATTCAATTTTCATATGCCACAATTAATTGAGGAGTCATCTTTGATTTTGACCATTGAAATCACCAAACCAATTTGGGCTGTATGTATAGTTGGAATCATAAGGGTATTTTTTCCTGTATAATGGCAACAGGTCTTTGTAGATTTGACATTGTAGTAGGATGATGTGAGGATCAACTTGAGAGTATCTTTGGTTTTTTCAAGATCAGTTTTCATCAGGAAATTTTTTCTGACGTGGATTTACATAATTATTACACTATTTAAATAAGTTTACAGCAGGCCCTGTAATATTATGCAAAAAATTATGCAATTGTTACATTGAGTGTAAATGTTACATAATTTTTTATGTAAATGTTACAACTTTACATATTAAAATTTATGGATGTAATATTATGGGGGAATTTCCTGATGTTAGCAACTTGTTTATTGGTCCAACATGAGGCCATTTTTGTAACAAATATTTCAAAATTACTTCCTATCAATTGAATACTCTGCCTTGTAGATGACTTGTTTCTTTAACTTTTCCAATATTCTTTTGAGGTTGTTCATCAATTTCGGCAAAAGGAATATCACCTTTTTATCTGAAATGAAGAGAGGGTAAATTAAGGTTTCTGGTCCAAACTGGTTTGGGCAATTTGGGCTTCTCAGCATTTTTATAAACATGAACATTAAAAAACTATACCAATCAACTTATTTTAACTTAAAGTAATTTTGCCCAATTTCAGCTAATAACAAAAATAGTTTGGGCTTATAAAAAAGTAATTTCAGATTTCAGCAAACATTTCAAATTTCAGCAGACATTTCAGATTTCACAATTCAGGGACCAAATTTCATTTTATGTGATTAGTCGGGGTGATTTACTAATCTCGATTAGGAAAATATTGTAAACAATATAAAATAATCGTGTAACAATTTTAATTCTGAGAATGCCGTGTGTTACGTTACATTCTAATAGTTATTTCCCCAAATTTGTACTATTTTCAACACCGCCCGTGACATAATGTTCACCATTTTAATGTGAAAAAAATAAAAAACTTTAAAGGCTAAATTCGTCATATATTTATATATTTTTAACGAAAAAGGATTAAAAACGTAATTTGGAAATGTCTATTATTTACAGTTTAATAGCTCGTGGACCTATCATTTTGACAGAATTTACAAACTCAAAAGGAAACTTTACTCAAGGTATTTTTAATGTGATTTGTTTGGTTTGATTAAAATACGTAACTATACTTATCTTTTCAATATACTACTTAATAGTTACTCAAGTAATCCTTGAGAAGATTCCTCCAAATGATTCCAAACTTACATATGTTTATGATAGGTAACATTTATATTATATACATATGTACATAATTAATTATTAATAATTAATCAACTTAATAATTTGATCAATTATAATAATCAATTAATTTATTCGATACAAAGATATCTTTTTCATTACATTTCTGAAGAAGGCATTACTTATTTATGTATGGCAGATGACTCTTTTGGACGAAGAGTTCCGTTTGCTTTTCTACAAGATATTAAGGCCAAATTTTTGAACAATTACACAAAAGACAGAGTTCTTTCATCTCCTCCATATGGGTTAAATGAATTTTCCACGATCCTTTCTAAACAAATGGTAATATTTTTAGATGAAAAATTAAAACTAATAAATGTTAAAAATTATTCACGACACATTATATATATTATGCATATACATATATATAATTATAATAATAACAATATTTATTTATTTATTTATTATTTACTTCTAAAGGAATATTTTTCTAACAATCCTGCTGCTGATAAGATTAAACAAGCTCTTGGAAGTATAGAACAAAATAAAGAAGTTCTAGTTCACAATATTGGTAAATGTGAATCGATTTATTATTCATAATTAAATCATTTATTGAATTAATTAAATAAATTATTGAATTCTGATGTTATTAGAACGGGTGTTACAACGCGGTGAAAGAATTGAATTATTGGTAGATAAAACTGATAATCTTAATCAACAAGCCTTTGCCTTTAAAAAACGTAGCACTGCTCTAAAGGTAAAATATTAATTATCATTTTTAAGCTATTTAATTTTAAATTATGCAATTTATAATGACTAATTTGAAATAAATAAATCATTAGCGTTCAATGTGGTGGAAGGATACAAAATTGCTGATTCTCTTGATATTTGTATTCTTTGTAAGTATTAAAAAAAAATATATAATAACTTTATCGACAATTTCCATGTGTATAAATTTTAATAAATAATATTTATTTTTCTCCCAAAGCTGATTTTTTATTTTATTATTGCATTTGCCTGTGGACTAAGTAAGTATTATTTATATTTTTATTATATTTTTATTATTATTGGAATTTATAAGTTTCTAAATCTCTCTCTTTTCTATTGCTAGCACTCCAAAATTGTATTTAAAACTAATAATGATAATAAAAACATGGACGTTATTTTTGATAAAATTAAATTAAATCTGATTCAACTCGAATTTATCTAATTTGATCCGGTTCCTTTTTTCAAATAAAAAATAGAATCCTAATCTTTCATAATTGATCATTTTATTTTTTTAATGATTATAACTATTAGATATTATTATAATTATCGCTATTCTTATTAGGTATTATTATAATTATTTTAATAATTAATTATTATTATTATTATTATTCATATGGTTATACAATTATTCTTATTCTGTAAAATAAATATTTGGAAAAAAAGTTCCGGATAATAAAATTTTGCGGGAATGGTTGTAATATTTAAATTGATATTGTAAAAATAAAATTTTGTCCAACAACCTGAATTGAAATCCCTTTATTGCTTTGGCAATAAAATTTTTGTAACTTCATTCCTGTTATATCTACCTATCCCGTTTTAATTAAATTTCGAATCAGCTGCTTTTTCTAATTTTGATTCTCTGATATTCATCAAATCAAAAAGATTTTTTATTTTTTGAGCTTGTGGTGTAATTGATGTAGATGTTATTGTTATAATGGATTTTGGATTATCATCATCAGTGTTGGCATTTCGTCGTGTAACTAGTACAAATTTAGAAACTATCTCCAAAATTCAAAAATTTGATTGGATAATAATGTTACGTCCGCAGATTTCGCGTAATTTCAACACTGCTGGAAACTTTGAAGTAATTCTAGAAAAAGAAAATTATAGTAATACTATAATTTTTCTTTTTCTAGAATTACTTTATTCAAAGTTTTCGGTATTTAAATTATTAACAATTCTATCAGACTCGAAAAATTCATCATTAAACTTCAAGATGTATGATTTTAAAATTTGAACATTTTTCAATGTGTACAAATTCTTTTGCTTTTATTATCTAATAAAGCTACATTATAATCTGACCTCTCTTTGCAAGATGTGCATCTACAATATCTTCACCATTATCTACTTGTGAAATTGTTTGGCCACGGCCAAATGCCAATACTGATCATCATATCGAAAATATTTTTTCCCGTTTTTTGTTGGAAGAAACTTAGATAGTTCTACTAATATTTATTAAGGTTATTAATATTAATACCATATTAAAAGATTGTTGAAAACAAGGATGATGCAACAAACAATCTTCCACGAACAAACGAACGACGAGTTTTTGAAGCTCTCTCAATTAAAATCATAGGATGGGTGATTTTATCAAATCTGGCACTTAAGCTTGATATGTTAGATTTAAAGCAAAAAAAGTTCTGCAAAATAAGTTTTTCTTTTAACATATTCCACAATATTGAACCCTGAAATCTTTGTGTAATAGTAATTGCCATGTAAAAAAAATTAAGGGTTTATATATTTAAAGAACTATGTACTGTGTGATTCATCCACAACCAATAAATCCATCAAGTTTCTTTATCAATCAGCAATCCACTGCCATTTCCTTGCATCAACACTGTTAACGATGACAGATAACCATTCATTAATTATTTTTGATAATATCAATTTATCATCTCAACCTCAGTCTCAACACCAACACATTGTGTCTTTTTTTAATTGAATAATATATTATTATTATGATCAAACAACCACCTTCATGTTCTACAATGAGAAAAATCATTTAATTTCATTACTGAAATACAGGTGTAATTTTAACATGTAAGTTCTTTGGAGCACTGATCAAGTGTTTGTTAATTGAAAAATATAAATTGAAATTTCAGATATCAATAAATAATAATAATAATAATAATAAAGATAATAAATAATCTATAATTATGAGTATTAGAATGAATACCTGAATAACTTTTATAACTTTTAGACAAGAAATATATAAAAGTCGTTAATTTTTTGGTAAAGTTATATTATACTGTATAATCAATTAACTTGCACAAAATTTAAAATTGAATATCTCGTCCCAATCAATATACTTGCTTCGATAGAAGGTTTCAAATAATAACATTATTACATTCGGTTTTTGAGTCTAGTAATAAATTAAACACAAAGATTTAATGCAATTTAAAGATCAATGAAATAATATAATTACGAAAATTGATAATTTTTATTATTATTATTATTAATCTCACGCCTGTGAAACTACTAAAAAACATTTGGCTAGATTTTTTCAATTTCGCATTTACTTTTAATTTTCTTTTATAGTTAATGGGTAATAATATATCAAGTACAACAACTTCTATAGCAACAGCTGGCATAGACAGTTATGTTAGCGAACTTGGTGACATTCAATATGAAAAAAGGTTAATATTTATTTGTTGATTTGTTAATATATCTTCAAATCAAATATCTAGAAATAACTTTTTCTCCACAGTTTGGGCAGTGCTCGTTTTATGAAAACTATTTGTGGTCGCCACAAAGAAGGTCCCGTTGTAGTCAAGATATTTATTAAACCTGAACCTAGCCTATCTTTGTCAAACGTTGTTAAAACACTTAAAGGTAGGATTTTCTTATAAATGGATGGATGGATAGATAGATGGATAGATGGATAGATAGATATTTATGATTTTATCAATTTAATAATAGAGGAGAGAGAAGCATTATCTGAGATTCCAAATGCATTCCCTTATCAAAGAATAATTGAGACAGAAAAGGCTGGATATCTTATCAGACAACATTTTTTTAATAGTCTCTATGATCGTATTAGGTGCTGAATTTTTTCATTCTTCAATAAATCTATTAAGTTTTTTTGTAAAAAAAACAAGCATTGAGAAATTATTTTTTTAGTACTCGGCCATTTTTGAATTTAATTGAAAAGAAATGGATAACATATCAAATATTATGTGGCATACATGATGCCCATACAAAAGGAGTATGTGTTTTTTCCATACCATCATTTCACTATTATTATTATTATTATTATTATTATTATTATTATTATTGTTATTATTATTATTATTTCTAAAATTGTTTATTTTTAAATTCAAAAGATTTATCATGGTGATATAAAAACAGAAAATATCTTGGTCACATCATGGAATTGGGTTTATTTGGTTGATTTTGCAGGATATAAACCCACATATCTTCCTGAGGTTGAAAATAATTGTCGATTGAATAATCATTAATTATATTTAAGAAAAACTTTAAAATTTATTCAATTTCTTTTTTATAATTAGGACAATCCAGCTGATTTTTCCTTTTTTTTTGATACTTCTTCAAGAAGAACTTGTTATTTGGCTCCAGAAAGATTTTATAAACCCGGCAGTGAAATAGATCGTAAAAAGGTCCCTTGATGTTAAAATTATTTGATTATTTATAAATTTATTTATAAAATTATATTAATTTAAAGTTCATATATACGTAAATGTACTTTATATGCATATTTATATAGAGTGATCTTGAATTTGGAGAAAAAGACGACGCACTTACTCCTGCTATGGATATTTTTTCTTTAGGGTGAAATTTCTATTTATAAATAACATTTAAATATAATTTGTATTTTTCATATTGATTAATATTATTTTTTTCCTTCAATAACAGATGTGTTATAGCGGAGCTCTTTTTGGAGGGTACAACAATTTTTTCACTTTCTCAATTATTTAAATATAGATCTGGTGAATATGATCCAGGAATATACATAGAAAAAATCGAGGATCCAGATATAAAAGTATGTTAGATTCAAAACTAATTTTTTTTAAGGTGATATAAATATAAATATATATAGTTTTTTATATATATTTTATAATATATTATAATATGTATTTAGGTTTATTTAACATTTTTCTAAATAATAATCTTTTTTAGGCAATTATAAAACATATGATTAATGTTGAACCTTCACAAAGATATTCTGCCGAGCAATACCTTCAAGAATGGTAAATGTTTTTTTTTGATAATTTTCTAAGATCAGTCTGCGTCGGGATTAATCTTCGAAATAAACTTCATATAATATTCATTGTTGATCAATTAAAAAAAATATGAATATATTTATATTTATATAAATATTGTATAGGCGTGGCAAAGCATTTCCACAGTATTTTTACACTTTTCTTCATCAATATATTGGTTCCGTCACGGATCTAAATTCACATCCAAGAAATTTTACCAACAACATGAATTCAAATTCAAATTCAAACAATAATAATAATAATAGTCAGTCACAAACTACCAATGGTTCACAAAATAATTATGTTTTTAATACAGATGCAGATGATAAGATTGAGAGAATTTATAACGAATTTGATAAAATTGCATTTTTCTTGGGATTTTATGGTGATAATTCTGAGATTATCCTAAATCATGGTCATGGGGACAAGATTGGTGAAAGCTCTCGTTTAATTGACGGTAAGGATAATTCAATATAAATATTGTTTTCTTTTTTTTTAGGTGGAGAAATAAAAAAAATCCACTTTTATATAATTTAATTTTTATGTTTGTTTTATTTTTTATTTTATTTCAAGCAGCCACATCAAATGCCACGGTATATCTTCCATAATTTTTTTTTATTCCTTTCATTTAAAAGAAATTTATATATATTTAATTGATTTATTTCATTTCCAAATCCTGAATTCATTAGTCAGCTTTACCTATGAATTTACACATACCAAATTATAAACCTAATTCAATATCTAATAAACAAAAAAATAGCAATACTGGTAATTATATATATATATAATTACATTAAATATAAATATTTTTGCATCTTTTTTTATGCTTACATATATTAATTTTAATTTATTTGTCTTTATAGATGGCGGTGCACTTATTTTTATTTCACTGATATGTGCAATGATTCGAAATACGGCATATCCTTCAACAAAGCTTCATGCAATGGATATGTTGTTAGCATTCGGCCAACATTTAGAAGACGAGTTTAAGTTGGATCGTCTGGTTCCTTATCTAATTTCTCTTTTAGGTGATAAAGTTGCTCTTGTTAGAGCTAATGCTGTCAAAACACTATCAAAATTGGTTTGTATATATTAAACTTATGCGTGACACTTCATATTCTAGTAATGTAATATCAAAGAAATTTATATGTTCATGTATATTAAGCTTTTCATGGTTGAGAATATTACTCCTTCGAATGCTACTATTTTCCCAGAATATATTATGCTCAATTTACGAAAATTTCCAACTGATAAAGAAGTACTTGTTAGAATGACTTATGCTCAACATATAGCTTCATTGGCAGAAACTGCTTTAAAGTTTCTTGAATTATCTCAGGTTAGCTATAGAATTTTCAACAATTTATATAATAGACAATTATTAATATGATTTACATTTAATGTATTTTTAATCATAGCTTCTAAAAACCGAAGAAACTTCAAATTCGCTTGATAATGACGCAGATTTTGAAAATTCATATGAGGTATACAATATCATTTTAATTAAATTTATTGAAAGAATTTACGTATTCTAATTATTTAAATGTGTTTTAAGAAGACATCATATGACGCCTCTTTACATGAACTTCAATCAATTATTCAAGAACAAGTCACAACACTTCTTATCGATAATGAGAGTGCTGTTAAACGTGCCTTACTTTCAAATATTACGAGTCTATGTATTTTCTTTGGTCGACAAAAAGCTAACGATGTATTATTGAGTCATATGATCACATATTTAAATGATAGAGATTGGATGTTACGAAGGTGATTATTAATAAGATTTTAAAGTTACAAATTTGCTATTAAAAGTTTAAATAATTTTTTTTAATTATATATTGTAATATCATTTTATTATTAAATAAATAAATAGTGCATTTTTTGAGAGTATTGTAGGTGTTGGAACCTTTATAGGAGGGTGTGGTTTAGAAGAATACATTCTGCCATTAATGATTCAATCATTGTCTGGTAAACTATATTTATATAAAACATATATATATAATTATTTTTTAAATTACGTTATTATATATACACATTAATGATTGTTTATTTGTTATGATAAAATGAAAAACAGACACTGAAGAATTTGTTGTAGAAAAAGTTCTTAATTCACTCACAAGTCTTGCTGAATTAAGATTATTTCAAAAAATGAAATTATGGGATTTGGTAGCAATTGTTGCACCTTTATTATGTCATCCTGGGATTTGGATTAGATATGGTAAAAACAAATTTTTAACATCATCATTCTTTGGTGGGAGCTTTTGATGTTTACTAATTTATTATTATTTAGGTGCTATTGGTTTTATTGCGTCTGTGGCTAAACTTTTACCGCAAACTGATATTTGGTGCATAATATATCCAATAATAAGACAATTTTTACAGGCTGATATTGTTGAAATAACAGAAATGCATTTATTGGAAAATGTTAAAAAACCAGTTAGTATCTACCCATTTGTCCATCAATCCATGTATGTGTTAAATACATACTGACAAATTGATTTTATTTTATATTTATTTTGTCGCTTGTTATTATTAATGTTCTTTATATAGTTATCTCGTGCTGTTTTTGATTCAGCTGTGTCTTGGGTAGGCAAGGCAAACAAATCATCTTTTTGGAGAACAGCTAAAGAGCATAAATCCAATAAAACTGTGACAGCTACTTTATCTAGTAATGCAAGTATTACAAGTTTATTGTCCAGAAGAACTTCTACATTAACGGTGAACGCTGAAAAAGTTACTAAATCCGAAGAGTATTTATTTTATATATTTTTAAAATGCAAATACAATAATAAAAATAGGGGGTTTTTTAAATTATATCATTTTTCATATATATATACTTTTTAAATAATTAATTTTAGAGATGAGATATATTTTGAAAAATTAAGGAATATTGGTATGACTCATGAAGACGAAGAAAAATTAGCATATATGAGAGATTATATTTATAAATTTTCTATACTAAAATCAAAGTAAGAACATTTTTCAGTAAAATAATTTTTTTTCTAAAAAAATAGAAAAACAATTCATTAATCTTATATATCTCACATAATACACATACATTAAGTGCCAGACCAAGATTAGATGAAAATATACATTTGGAGGTAATGTCTTTTTTATTATTTTTAAATTGACTAATTACATAAAGATTATTTTATTTACAAACATATATTTTGAAATTAGGATGGATCAATTGCATCAAAAGATTTGGGAATAAACCCGCAGAATGTATTTATTTCGTTTATAAGCCCTGATGTGAATTCTTCAAATTTTAATTCGGTGAGTTATATATTGTTTTTGAATTTTATTTGGATTTCAATGTATAAGCTCTCGAGTCCTTTTTTTTTTTTTGATAATTGACTGATTTTATATCCGAAATTTTTATAAAAAAAAATTAATATCAGAACATTATTGGTACGCCAAAGTAAGTAATTATTATCGTTATTACTCGTTTTTTTTCCTTCCTATCTTAAACTCACTTTTTTATTTTGTTATATATTTCAGTATTTATCCTAGTTCAAGTGGAAAAAGCAGCAAAGTATCCTTACTACTGGAATCAACGAGTACTCCTAGAACACCCACCACAAATTTATTACCATCTGATCTTACTAATGCTGAATTATCAACAACAACAACGACAAATAAACGAAAAAATCTTGAACAATTTGTTTCTAATACATATGGTATGAAATTATAATTTTTAATAATAATATTTTTTATATTTTTTTTTTTTTGAATGGGTTTGAGGCTTTTATCATTTTTTTACCATCACTAATAATATTATTACTTTTATTTTTAGAGGGCAATGATCGTAATGTTAAAAATTTATTAGATTCATTGTATATTAAATATTTTTCTGAACCTATGCCAGGTATATAATTATATTCAATGAAAAAAAAAGAGCGCAACATAAAAAACATATTAATTTATACTATTATTTTTTTTTTTAATTATAAATAAAAATATTGAATAGAATTTGGTCCTAGTGTCACAAAAGCAATAGTTGGAAAAGGTTCTAAAGGTACAGGTCAAATTAAAACCATAGCAAGTTGGAGACCCGATGGTAATAATAATAATAATAATTATATTTATTATGTCGATATAAAAATATGAGTTTTTTAATGCTTAAAATCGTTTATGTTAATAAATACACAGGTACATTGGTTGCTCATATCACTGAACATAAAGCTTCTATCAATCAAATACGGGTTTCACCTGATCATAATTTTGTTGCGACTTGTTCAGATGACGGAACTGTAAGAATATGGGATTGTGGTAGATTTATAACCTTTAACTGTCGTTCAAGAATCACGCATATACAAAAAGGTAATTATAATTTATTTATTTGATAATATCATTTATAAATTTTTTTTAATATTATCTGATTTCCTTTATATATAAAGGGAAAGTCAAATGTATGACTTTTATTGATCGTACACACAGTATTGCATCAGCATCAGATAATGGTAGTATTCATATATTTCGTGTAGAATGTTTTACTGGCAGCACTCCCTTGAAATATGGTAAAGCACAAATAATAAGCAAAACCCAGTTGAACGGAGAAGTAGGAGAATATGCTGTAGCAATGGAACATTATGAGTCCGGTACCGATTCTATACTGTTATATGCGACTTCTAAAGGTAATATTTGTGGGTTAGATTTGAGAACAATGGAAATTGTTTGGACTTTTACAAATCCTAGAAGTTACGGAGTGATCACGGCAATGGTTTTAGATAAAAAATTCAGATGGCTTCTTACTGGTACTTCACGCGGTATTCTAACACTTTGGGATCTTAGATTTAGAATCCAACTGCGTTCATGGACACATCCTAGTAAAAGTAGAATAAGCAAATTATTAATACATCCACAAGCAATGACTGGTAGAGCGTGGGTAGTTGTCTCAGCAGGTAAAAATGAAATATCAATTTGGGATATAGAGAAAATCGCATGTAAGGAAGCATTTGGTGTAATCACAGATGAAAAAATGGGCGGAGTGACTTTAGATATGTTTAAGGTAATAATTAATTTTTCATTATTAAATATATACAAGTGCGTGCTTATTATGAGATTAATCACACATATATATACATACATATGATTTTTTGTAAACCCTCTTTTTAGGCTCTTGATCCACCTGAATCAAGCGATATATTGAGAAATGCGTTTACAGCCAATGAAAAAAGTATTTCCGTAGATCATTCCGTTAGAGCAGTTCTTTATCCACAAGAATGCAATTTCATTATAACTGCAGGATCGGATCGTAAAATAAGATTTTGGGATAATGCTAATATTAAGGATTCATATATTATTGCCGGTTCTGATATTTCCGAAAGTAAACCAGTGTATAGGTAATTTTACTTGTAAAGTTAATGTCGTATTTAATTTCTAAATAAGATCTTTTATTAATTCATTTTTATATAGTGCAAAACAATTTGACGGAATTAAATTTTATTATGAAACACAAAATTTATTTCGTAATTCTAATTCAACAAGTTCACATTCATCATCATCACATTCCAATAGTAGCAGTTTCTCAAGTGGTCGCAGTAATAATAGTAATCATAACAAAAATTCTAATGCACATAAATATAATTATAATCCAAGCCAATTATCGGCAATTCAACAACAACAAATACTTAAAAATCATTTAGACTGTATAACAGATTTAGCAATTACAGAATTTCCACATCCAATGTTAATAAGTGGTGATAGAGATGGGATTTTAAAAGTATTTTTGTAAAAATGATACAAACAAATGCCACTTATCAACAGCCAGATAGTGAACCATCTGAAATGTAAAACAACATCACAATTATTGAACTTTTTCGCCCACCCAGCTCTCCCAAGTAAGGACACACAGAATTTATTTTTCAAGGTGCAACAAGTTCAATTGCCCCAGTCTATCTCAAATGGACCATTGCGAAGATAATATTGATGATGATATTCTTCCCATCATTATTACGGTGATAAACAATTTAATTTTAATTTTTAAGATTTTTTCATCATTTTTAACAATTATATTTTTTTATTTTTAATACTACTATTATTATCTATTATTTATTATAGAAATGTATTTATAAATTTTTAAAGTAATAAAGTTTATTATTTAATTAACTGGAACATCATCGCATAACAATTAGAAAGTTAGATATGGAGTATACTTGCAACAAAACATTATTATGTCACAGAGAATTACAACGAGTGCACAAAAGGATATGATGAATTTAATTTAGTGCAACGTATTTAACGTTAAAAAGGATATTTCGATCATTTTTCATAGAATTTTGTTTAAAAAAGGAACTTTTCGAAGAAAAGGAAACTTAATATTAAGTGTTACGCGTTAACGCTAATGTTGATATTATGATATTGATGTTAATGCTAACGTTAAATGCTGCCAAAATTTTTTTACATTTATTATTTATAATATTAATATGGGAAAGCTATTTTTGACTTTGACTTTTGGGTATAATTGTCCAGAAATTGCGCCACGTGACTATTTCGTCGACATGTATACTGTTGAATATTATTATAAAATTCGTTAGACAGTTCCTCTTCACCTATGTTTGCTCTTGTAGATTGTTCTTGCGCATAACCTTTTTCAAAATGTTGCAAGATGAATTAACAAAAATTTGTGCAAATCTGATTTACAAAGTTCGATCACCTTATGATCGTATATTCTTAATCTAAAAGTATAAGTATGTAAGATAATTTCAATTAATGCATTGCAAGAAGTTTGCGAATATTATATAAAGCTTTTGAAAAAAAAATACTGGAATTAAAGTTAAATCACCTTAATCTACACTTTTCAGGATGTTGTACCGACTATGGCATCTTTGCTCTTTCTGGAATTCTTTCAACCCTGCTATAAATACTTGATGTTATTTATTCCTTTGAAATGGTGGACATTGTCCAATGTCCAACAGTTGTCACAAGATGTATTTGACCCTAATTTACGAGACCCCTGAATAAGCTAAAACCGCATCCAATATGCACGATATGTACCATATCTTGAAAGATTTACATGGCTTGTCCGCGATGTATTCACGAACAATCTTAGGAGAAGAATGATTTTCGGGATCTTAAAAGATTCGGTCAAAATCGAGGTGTTCGAGACCTATTCACGGGTCCTGCATTTATTTCAACCAATTAAATTAAATTGTTCGCATACATCAAGGTCAATCAACTCACACAATAAATAATAATAATAATAATAACAAATATGAATCGTTTTTTTGGTACATCAAAGAAAACACCCAAGCCAAACTTAAGTGATGCGATAGCATCGGTAGTAATTTTACTCATCGTTACCATTAATTATATACTATATGTTTATTATCATTATAACGTATATTGTATGTTGCATATATAATAAAATAGACAGATTCAAGAGTTGATGCAGTAGAGGTAAAGATAAAAAAATTGGATGCAGAACTTGTCAAATACAAAGATCAAATGAAGAAGATGAAGGATGGGCCTGCAAAAGTATGACAGGAATTAAGATTGACATTTTTTTTCTTTGAATTAATTTTAACGTTTGGGAGAATTAGAAATGCATCAAATTTTATAATATTCCACATAATAATTTATAATCATTTGATTGGTTGATTGATAGAATACGGTCAAGAGCAAAGCGTTAAGAGTTCTTAAACAAAAAAAATTGTATGAATCACAACGAGATCAACTTCAACAACAATCATTTAATATGGAGCAAGCATCATTCACCACAGATAATCTACGTAATGTGATGACCACTGTTGATGCGATGCAAACCGCCAATAAAGAGATGCAAAAGCAATACAAAAAGATTGATATTAATAAAATCGAGGTACCGATTAATTTCACGAGGAGTTGATTGATTGATCGATCGAAAATATTATTATAATTCAATTTACTAATAATGTTCATATCCATAATACTGATAATAATTATAAGAATATTCAAGATGACATGGAAGATCTTTTTGAACAAGCTAATGATATACAAGAAACACTTGGTAGAACGTATGGACTTCCTGAAGATATTGATGAAAATGAATTAGAAGCAGGTTTGGAGATTATCTTGGAAAATATTATTTTGTAGAATTGGGGAGGTTTTTTTTCATAAATTAATCAATCAATTGAATATATTTATTTAGAATTGGATGCATTGGGAGATGAATTAATGTTCGAGGAAGAAGAAGAACCATCATATCTACAAGAAACTCCCACATCAATAGATACATCAAATGCCGAACTTGCTGAATTAGAAGGAATGAATGTATGTATATCGTGTCATACATATTTGTATATTAATATTATACAGCGTGTGCAAGATGCATACATATATGTATGTATGTGATTAATTAATTGATTTGTTTTTTTTTTTTCATAGCTTTCGAATGTGCCTGAAATAGAAACACCAATGAAGAATGTTGCCTAGATGCTTCATTTTGTAAAAATAATAATGATACGTAATATTGAAAATAAACTTTTTCAAATCTATTAATAGGAATTTAATAAAAACCTTATTTATTTAAAATTACATATTATTTAAAATTACATAGTATTTATATTGTTAATATAAACATTACAAAATAAAGTTACTTGTTCAAAAATAATTGTTAACAACATGACAATCTTTTTCTATTCTTTTTAAATTTATATTAGCTTCCATTTCTTGATATAATTGATTCCATAGATCATAAGGTTCTTTGAATATTCCTGGATTTGGTTTGATGAATGGTTTTCGTGAAGTGTAATGTACAACTTTCATATCATTCAATAACATTTTCCATAAATGTGGATACGCATTCATCATTGATATATTAGTATTATATATTTGTGGCAATTGCAAACCTCTAGAATTTGAATGTAAATATCACATGATGATTAGGTAGGTAATATTATACATATATATAAAATATGTATGTAATCTTAATTAATTAATTACCTGAATCTGAAATATTCATTTAGGAATGCTTGCTCAGCAAAATCTATATCATATGTTCCACGTATCTTATGTACTCTCATTATTTCTTTGAAGACCGCTTCATTTGGTTTTATCAACATTAATCCTACCAAATCATAAAAATAATCAATAATCAATAATTAAATTAATTAAATTAACTAATTTCCACAAAAATAGATTAATCCAAATGATTAATCCAAAGCAGAAATTAAATCTCCACTCACCAGCATTAAAATTGACGGTTGTTCTTCCATTCCAGACATCAGGAGCAGCAGCAAATTCGAACCCAGTTTTACCATTAACTAATTCGAATAAATGGTCGATTTTGTTTGTTAAAATCGCATCGCCATCAATGTAAATCAAAGCATCATATTCGGTGAACGACCACATTTGTAGTTTTGTAAACTGATCTACAAAAGTAAAATGAACACCTTCCCATGGTGGAGGAATTCTCTCTACAATTTTTGGTATCCAACCAATTTTCTTCACTTGGCAAATCGTATTTTCTGACAATTTATCAGGGAAAAAAATTAAATACATTTTGTGATTTGGATGATGCTTTTTAATTGTATATCCCAATAATAAAATGCCCGGTAAATAACTATCAGAGTATAACGAGCTAATAAATACATTATTGGGTGTTGATGACGTTGATGTTGGTGTCGGTGTCGGTGTATTAATCGAGTTATTTTGATGATGATTGTTCATAAAATAGCGTTGTTCGCATGTTAATGAATCGTGACATGCAAATGTGCTATTGTAGAGGTCAGAGTTGAAAACAGGAGTTGTAAATTTTTCATAAACCATTATGACTGAAACTCCGAATATAACAAATATTGTTATTAATAAAGCCAATCTTAATAATAATAATATTAATTTATTATTATTATATTTATTAAAATTAAAATTAAATCTTTTATTATTATTATAATAATAAAAATGATTATTATTATTATGATTATATTTTGATGTTATTGATGATGACGACGATGATGTTAATAAGGATGTCAACGAATCTCCTCCGTTAAGTCTATTGTCTTTGCACTCAATGCATTCATTGTTGGCGCTAGTATTATTGCTGTTAGTGGTATTTCCACATCTATTACATAATATGCCATTGATTTCAGAACTATTCATATTTGTCTAAAAATTCAGGTAATAAATAAATAAATAAATAAATTTTTTTTTCAAAAAAAATTTATGGACTTTTTATTCATAATTAACAAGGGGTTTTACAAAAACAGATCAATAAAGAGAGCAATCGAATGTACATCTTACATATAAATTAAGAGACTCATTTGTTAGCTTTGGTTATCGTGAGACAAACATATACAAACATATATGCAATCCATGAATAGGAAATAAATAATGAATGAACAGTATTATTCTATTATTATGAATTAATTGTTTTATTTGATTGGCAAGCCATGTTTGTTGGCTTAGTTTTGGTTGGCTTAATTCATTAATGTTAATTAAAAATTATGCACGTGTACAAATTTTATGAAACATATGAAACAGTGGATAATTTTTTGGTTTGCATTAAAATTTAATTGGCTACTGAAATTACATAAAAGTTGATCGTTTATATCACGAGTCCATTGGGGGTGTCATAAATAATTAATGTAGTAGTAGTATCCGTCGGATATTCGGATATTCGCCGATCATCCTTTTGGTATCCGAATACTCAATCGTCAAATAATTTTGACATCCGAATACTCAATTGTCAAATAACTTTGATACCCGAATATTTGATCTGTTTGCCAGTTTTGATATTCGGATACCCGAATATCCGTCAAATATCCGTCGATATTAATATCTCAATATAATAATAACGAATTTACTATATACGTTTATTTGAATTATTTTTTTGTGGATTGATATTAATTAATTGGTTGTTATTGACATGAAAGTTCTCATCTTGATTTTCCTCTAAATTCAATAATAATAATATTATTATTACTCATTTTTTATTATTAATGCCACCA
>CAJVPN010000951.1:0-19369 GCA_910592215.1 Entrophospora candida
ATTTAGATTTAAATAAATATTGGAATGATAAACAACAAATATTACCATTACTTTCTAGGATTGCTTTAGAGTATATATGGCTTCCAGTGTCTGGGGTGGATGTGGAACAAAGCTTTTCATATTACAAAAATATTTTAAGTGATAGATGACATAATCTTTCAGAAAATTCATTAGAAATGCTTAATGTTTTATATTATAACAAATAATATTTATTTAAAATTATTTGTTTTTAATGAGATTATAAAGTTAATTATAAAATGTTAATAAAAAAATATAGCGCATAATTTGCATAATCTACCAAGTGTTGCATGCATAATTTGATGTTTGTTGCCGCATAAATCTAGGGTCTCTAACAATGACATACCAAAATATATTAAAGCAACCACTGTCAAATTCCTCGAACAAATCACTCAAAAGGGGTGACAAAATCTTTACAATGTAGTCATGCTCCCTAAGAGGAGTTAACAAGAGATTTACTTCGCATCTAATACATTTATGTCTGTAAATAAAAGTTAGTAACTTTAAGTTATAGAGTAAACTACACTAAAATGTAACTTACAAGAATGAGACAATTTGAGAGGCTAGTTTTCCATCCTCTAAACCAAAACTTTCAAGCTCAAGTTCCCATTTACGGAGGTCATTAAGAGTTCTCTATATCAGGATTGGCAAATGTGCAGTCCATTGATGGTCTATTGGTGGTCCATTGGGTCCATTAGTGTAACACTTTGACCATATTTAGTATTTTATTAATTGCAATGGACCATCCAAAATCCATCTGTTCTCAATGGACCAGTCAATTTGCCAACCCTGCTCTATATATAATTATTATAAATCCAAACTTGTTAATCTTATAATTTCAAAAATGTTGGTTGTGTACCAACTATTTGAATTAGAAATTAATTTTGCCCAGCACTAAAAAATTTTTTTTTTTTTTGCAAAATCTAGAAATATTCAATCTAAAAGCAAAATAACAAATATAGATACCAAATTAATTGGCGGTTTCTGAAAGAAATCTAAGACTTTCTTATTGATTTTTTCCCTTAGCAGCTTTTTCTGACACAATCTTATTAATTTTGACTTATCATTAGTTTTTAAAATCCTTGTCCACTCAACTTTGGTCCAATTTGTAAGATCAATAATCCAAGATTCAATTGCCCTGTTAATTATGTAATGTTAATTGTATATATCAGATCAGGTTGATATCATATAGTGTATGTCCAAATACTTACTGCAATCTGATTTCATTCTCTTTTAGCCTACTCATCACTAACCGCCAGATGTCTTCTAGGCTCTTTTCAGACAAAATTAACTGTAAACAATGGTATAAGAATTACTTAAAAGGCCAATTAGAAAGTTGTCTTTATTGGAGTTAAAATTTACAATTTCATTGGCATTTCTCTCAACAGTAATTATATCATTATCATTCTCCTTATAGTCATTATCATAAATTAACTATAAAAAATGAAATTGAAAGTTCATTAAATCAAAATGAGCCTACGAATCAAAAAAAGAACATTATTTACTTACGACATTGGCAGAATTTTTGGTGTACTCTCCAATTGACGATCTTTGTTAATCAACTAGAGTGATGACAAGTGGCAATAACAACCACCACCATTCTTAAAACACTTACCCATAATATTCTTCGCATCCAGTTTCTTGTTGTCTTTTTTTCTTATTAGATTGATACATTTTTTTTTTGAAAAAAAAAAAAATAAAAAGTAAACAAAAATGTATATAACATATTATTATTGGCACTTGGTGTTGCACAAAGATTTTTTTTTTGTTGATGCGACCTTTTTTTTTGGAAAAACAATTTATTTTTTTGACAGAGTCCAAGGTGACAAAACGCAAGTGATGTTGTTTAGCATGATTGGTTCTCCTAAAAGAGAAGTGTTAATAACTAACCAGAGGTAACTTTTTTTTAATTTGCATTGATATGCCTTTTAAATCAAACGTGGAGCAGATCTTGCTGGGTAATTATAAGATTCTCATCAAGATGGTAAACAATTGGTATTTGGCCTTTTGTAATCATATCAACATTATTAACATTAATATTATATTATTATATAATTAATTACAAGAAGATGTCAAGGCAGCACACTGTTGAAAAAGAAACAATTCAAGTATGCAACATTTGATTATTGGAAATTAGCAGATGTTGAAGCATGCACGCACGCTGCCTTGAACACTTTACAGTCATTCTCACATCTTCCTTGTGTACAAAAGGCTAATCTGACTAGCTTGCCCTGAGATACAACAATGCAATTAAATTCTAGGGGGGTATGTGGCCCTGGAGTTTATCATGATTGCATCAATCGTCAATGACACTTTCACTAATCTTTCCACACAGCACCCAGACCAGAGAAAGCTGGCATGTTAGACTAAAGTTGCCTGCAATGATCCTACCTCTAGGGTAAGGATGGCTCTGCAACCAAGAGGTTGCAACTCTGCAGAAATATTAAGAGAATCTGCAACTCGTTTCAAGCACATGAGGTTACAATTCAGGGTGGGTTGGTGACCCTGAAATCACATTTGGGCTCTGATGTTAAGAGGAAAGTTGTAAAATAGTGTTGTTTGTTTTGTATAATTATTTTCATAAATTCACTGTTTCTTTGATACTTACCAATTTATAATTTTGGGTAAGGGACTAAATGGGGTTTTGCCCAATCAGTCCCCTGTCCTATAGATTAAAATTATTACATGATTATATACATCTTTGCCAGAAATATGGCCAACAAGAAAAAAGTTATAAAATGGTTTGGGTTTTGTTTTGGTATGTTATATAAATTAATCATTTTCCCAAATTTTCTGTTTTGTAAATTTTTATTTGACCAATTGAACTTGATATTTTTTAAATGGGGGCTCTTGCCCATATAACCCATCCTAGGTTAATAAAGGAGTGTAGCTCAATGAGAGCATGTACCTTACAAGTATCAAGGTGGCAGCTCAACCCTCCCCACTCCTATTGTGATAGTCACCATGATCACTGGCATCAAGGAGAAAGCTGTAAAATAAAATGGTTCAGATTTTGTTTGGTATGTTATATATAAATTAGTCATTTTCCCAAATTTTCTTTTCTCTTTAATTTTTGTTTGACCAACTGAACTTGTTATTTAATTGAGGTAGGGTTGTTGGTGAGTAGACATGCCACCAACAAGACAGCAACCCAGGACTCAAAACTCCAAATTCAGGGAAAATCCAAAACAGCAACACTCCTACATTGGAGAATTTTTAACCAGTTGCAGGGACCAACTTTATACTGAAGGGGTATAACACAAAGTAATCATTCACACAGGCACCAGCTATCAGCAATCAATGCCCATATGGAAACAGCCAAGCCTGGTCTGAAAGGAAGATAGGGGAAAGTTTTGTCCAAAGCCTTCTAACTTGTTCAAATCTCTTTCACCTGTGGAAAAAAATTACATGGTGCTGAATTGTGTTTAATCGCACAGAGTTTGCATGTTTGTAATAGGAAAATTTAATTAAATCTGACACCTATGACCAACATCAGATTTATTATTCATAAGGAACCATAATTGATAATCAGGAAAAATAATTTATTTTGTGAACCCCAGAGATCTTGGTAGACATGCATTATTAAAAGTTTTCATTTATGCATGGCCTTGGTATTATCACTACCTGAGTGATGCAATTGTTTGTTATGTCAATGATAACATCAAATGTATTGAATAACCATCATGAACATCATGAATATTTGATGGATGGAAGCATTCACATACAAGGAAACAAAGGAAATGATTAAATAGTAAGTCATGTTTGTTTTGTTAAAAACATATGATTAATTATACAATAAAAAAAAATTGCATTGAATCCAAAGACTGCATCACTATGTCAATCAATCTATCAAGCTGTTATGTTTGTGCATGATTTAAAATTCTTTTGTGATAATTTAAGGTCCCATTTTTCTTTGCTTATATACAATCTATTGGTTCTCTCTTTACTGGTCAAATGATGCCAAATTGAGTAATGGGGTATCAGCAAATATCAGAATCTGATTATAATATTCTTAATATTTTTATCATATAAGTCTAAAAGCCTATTTGTAAATATCCGACTACTTTGTTACACAATAAATCACGTGTTTTATAATTGTTTGTTTATTCTTGCCTAATTCATAGAAAATTTAGGAATCCGGTTTGATTCGAATTGAATCGAACCGAGTCACGAATCAAATCGATTCGTTCGGAGCCTTACAGATGATGAAACTTATTTTGAATCAATTTTAAGAAAAGTCTGGGGAAAATACTAGTGAAAAAGTTGCTACACACATCCAGTATGTTTTAGATGAACATCATGATGGTGTAAGTAGATGAAAATTTATCAGAGAAAAAATAGATAGAATATTAGTAAGATTTGCCCTTAACCAATATAATTTTATTGAAGGTATTTTAGTTTAATTTGATTAATTTCTCGTAAATTTACAGTATCCCGATGAAAATGATTCTGATATTAAACAGGAACCACAAAGTTCAAGTGTTAAGGATAATGAATAATTGAATAATTCATAATATTAATAATAATGTATATTGCTCTTGCACATTAATTAATGATACTATTTATTGATAGCAAAGTATATCTTTGATAAAATAAAATTTTAACATGTATATATTTATGTCAAATAATGATGCGATCCTTGCATACAAGTAAATTTTTATAATTTAAATATGTGCATTATACATAAATTTTTTTTCATTTTATTACGTATACGTAAACCCTATTCTTACGAAGGGTATGTAAAGTAGATGCAAAAATATTACGTCAAATTGATAATAAAAAATTTGTAAATAGATTCGTGAAATAAATTGACAAACATTGTATATAAAAGCTTGCAATTAATCAGTGAGTGTAGCTAAGAAGTTAATTCGAAACTCGGCCATAAAACGTAAAACAATCGAGGTTGAAATATTTGCAGGTCCTGAAAAAATTTACTCAATATTCAAATATAACAAATTATTAAAATACCCTATTTTCAAATGTTACGTTTGAGGCCAATACCCGCCTTTTAAATATATTATCATCCAATATTGAAATGTACTTGAACCATAATAACAAAATAAATCAAACCTGTTAATAATGATGATATGTATGTAATTTATTGTTATTAGATGAGAGGATTTAAGTGTAAAATTTTAATCAAGCAAACAGTGCGTAAATTAATAATCAAGAATAATATTCATTTAATAAAATTTATAGATTAGAACTTCTATCAGTGGCCCATACTTGTGTTTAAAAGACGCCGGGTTTATGCGGCAACAAACTTTAATATTAAATTATGCATGCACAACACGGTAGATTACGCAAATTATAATCTTGAAATCTTTTATTTGGTGATACAAAATTTTTATTTATGGTAAAGCAATTTTCAATACGTATTAGTATGATGATGATACAATTAACATTATAATTTCACTATTATTATCGTTATAGTAGTTATTTATATTGTAATCATATTTCAAATTGATTTGAACTATGTTAATAGGCAAGTGATTAAGATCCAGGAGTTGTATCTTTAATTTCTTTTAGATTATCCAAGTAACAAAAAGATCATGGCTAATATAAGGTTTGACCCAACGCTGTGGTTGTGGAAACCGATCCAAATTTTTGTAATACGTTTTTCAATGATCTTTAACAAACATTGCGTTTTTTAATAGTAGACCTATAGATAGGGTTGACCCAGCTATGGCAAAGCTTATAGTTTTGGGTCCTACTACTATGTTGTTGGTTGAAAGTTACACGAAAATTTGACTCGTGTCAAATTTAAGACCAATTATTTTTGGGTATTTCGATAAACTTCATTGCCAAGTGGATTGATGTATCATTGGAGATCCAGTCTAATAACAATTAATAATACATCTTAAAGTGTTAATAAATTAGTGAAGAGAGTAACAAAACATCCCTTGTGACGGTTCATTATATATTTAACATATTTTTCTGGGTATAGTGGTGCAACCAAGTATCAATTTCCCAATCATCCTTGACGAGATTATCGGTTCCAATACCATCATCATTTAATTACTACCACCATTACTTCCATAACTTCCAATAATTATAATTATTAATATTGACACTACCGACAAATTTTTCTAAAATCAAAAAATAGCACATGCACTAATTCTAAATTAGTATGATTTTCATTAATCATTCAATTTGATGATCTTTGATAAAAAAAAGTTTTATTTTATGGTAATATAACATGTCGTTAACAAAAATTTCTAGAAATTTAATATTAATAAATCGTAATAAACCAACAAAGCTCTTGTTAAATGCTAATATAGTAGCTCCACATTTATTGCTACCAAATATAATAAAATATTCAACTTTATCAATAAATATCTACCCTAATAATCATCAACAGCAAAACTATAGAAAAGCCATTTCAACACGCGTCCGTCAACTTGTTACTAGTATTGTTGATGATAGTAGTAGTAGTTTGGAAACTGACGCAGAAGAAAAGTATCAAGAATTAAAACGAAAAATTAGTGAACTTGACCAGACAAAAATTAATGATTTGGCAGCAAATGAAGAATGCGACAAACTCAAAAATAGGGAGGATTGGAGTAGATTAGTGGTGGAATTTGTTGATGAAAATGAAATTACAATGGCACTTAAACTATTTGACAAGGTATAAAATAATATTTTCCTATTATTAATATTAATTAATGTTGTCATGATTATTATTAATGAATTTATCTTCGAAATAGATGAAATCATTATCATTGTTTCCTAACCAAGAAGCATTCACTGCAATGTTGAGAGGTTTAAGTGAAGAAAACGTTTCGGCAAACCCCGTAAGACATTTAAGAAAAATTATTGATTTGATGAATGCAAAAAGCAAAACAAATCCTGAATATAGACTTGAAACTGAACATCTAAATTACCTATTAAAAACTTGTCAAAATTTTGGCAATCTTAGTGCTGCATATAGTTCTTACGAAAAATACGTAAAAAATGGAATTGTGAAACCAGACAAATCAACTTATTTATACTTATTGGCAACAAGTATTAAACCTGCTTCAGGTGATCCAAGATTAGCTCAAAAAATAGCAAATGATATATGGGATAGTTTGGATAAAAGCATGGATGTGCAAGATAATGATAATAACTCTGTACCTATTGATGACGAATTGGTCTGTAATATACTTGCAACATACAAAAGTAATCATCATTTAAAAGATGCGTTTAGTATTATTGATTATACATATGGAATTGGTAAATATCAATCATCATCATCAGCTTTAAATTTACCAATTACACAGGATTCTTTAAATACTATTATTAATATGTGCATTGAAGGAAGAAGATATATCTTGGGGTTAAAATACTATAACCAGATCATTGAAAAATATCCAAGAATAGAACCTGATATTAGTGCTTACAATGGTTTAATGTCTCTGTACAATTCAACATATCAATACAATAAAATTTTAGAATTATTTAATGATAAAATAAAAGATACAGAGATAAAACCAAATAGAGAAACATTCAGAGCAATGTTGATGGCATGCCATAATCTTCATAGTTTAGATGGTGTAAAATATTTCATTGAAAACTACTCGGAAATAGGAATTGATTTCAAAGAAATAGATATAATAGAATTGATGAGGTCATCTATTAAGCGAGCCAGAATTAATGGAAATCCTGATGATATTATTTGGTTACTGAATAAATTAGATGAGGCAGATCCTGTCAATGTCCAAAATAAACAACTCCCCCAACTTAAAAACATGAATAAACCTTTATACCTAACTATCATTAATCTTGCTTATGATATTGTGTTAGAGGCAGAGAACTTGTCAGAAGATAAAAAAATTCAATGGCAAAAAGACAAAAGGTTTTTTGAAGAAAAATATGCAGAGGTTTCTGATAAACTTGAAAAAATATTACAAGACCAAATGATAAATAATATTAAAACTCCTACAAAATCTCTACTAGACAATAAACTAAAACAAATGCCTGTGTCAGCACCACCTTCATCACAAAGACAATAATATTACAATAATAAAAGACTCAGCAATTATCAAAAACTAACTCATGTCCAGTTATAACCCACCATCAAATAAAAAATCATATGATGGAAGTCGTTAATGAATGTCATCATCATCATCATAAACATCATGATGATAATAATAAAAGAGTGGTAACATGTGTGTATATATATTTTTTTGAATAAATTTGTTCAAATTTAATGATTTTTATGATTTTTATGATTTTTATGATTTTTATGTGTAAATTTACATCTATATTTATGTGTTAAATATATCTGAAAGAAGGCTTGCTCTACTTGAATAGAAAATCGCTAATACCTCTTTTCTGAATGGTAAGTAAATAGATCAGTAAAATATAGGTTTCAATTATGTGGACACATAGATATAGGACACGTTTTAAAATATCATATAACCTTTATTGTTGTTATTAATATTACATTAACATAAACAGATATTTTGCATGGATTAACCCGAGTTTGTTTGATACAATATAATTAAAATTTTGGCTGGAATAAATTATCACTCCACCCAAAATTTTAATAAGTCTAAATTAAGAATCAATTTTCTGCGTGATTTATACGCAATAAACTTTTCGCATGTCAAGATTTGGCACCTCTTTCTATATTACTATAAAAAAGAATTTTTTTGTGACACGCACTATACTGCGTTAATACAACCAACAATAACTTGGACTTAATATTAAATATACAGTAACTTCCGCCCATATGTATTTTCTGTGCCTCTCTGTTTGCTATGGAAATATCCACCAATAGGAAGAGAGAGCTCGTTACGGCGAGTGTGGTTTATTTAGTTAATATTATTAGGGTTTTACTGGGAAATTCCGATAAACATTTCAAAATATTAATATTAATATATTAAATCCGGTAAAATTTTGCCAATCCAGTTTTTTAACCGGATAAATTGAAGACCAACCTTGTAACAATATAAATATTTATAGTGGGGATAAAACAAAAGACTTTGACTAATTGTGGGAAGAATACTTTTTGGCGAGAGTACTTGGTTTCTGTTATTATTGTTCTAATGAAAAATACTAATTAGTATAGATTTAAAAATTATTATTATTATGTATGATAAATTATTTTTGAAAAAAAAACATATTGTTTAGAAAAATTTTTTATCTATTTGACAAATTTATCTATTTCATGCTTATTGACACGTAAAATTTTTGTCGATCGTCGTCGTCTAATTTTTTAGTCGAAGAAAATCTCTATTTGCTATTATCCCGATTTGTCGAATTCACGTTATGCGTAAATTAAAAAAGGAATGTGAATTAAATTAATCAATCAATCGAGTAATTAAAATTAGATTTTTGAATTGCTTGCTAACATCAATCAATCATAAATGTATTAATTTGTCCACTTAGAAATCCAATTAATTAATTAATTAACAAATGCCGCAAGTAAATAATAAGCAAAACAACAAACACACAATAAAAATTATCAATATTTATAATATTTATGCTAAATTTGTAATAATTTATTACAATTAATAAATACAAAAAAAAAACCTAAATCTAATTGCCAAATTTCAACTGGAAACCTTTTTCAATCGGCCAACCAACCATTCATCCGTTGCTCATTTTTTTTTCTTTCTTTACTAAATTAAGTCTTTTCATCTTTACTAAATTAGTTTTTTTTTATTAGATTTTAAAAAAAAATTATTTTCATAGTTGATTATTTGCATATAAAATAATCGGTGACGCGTGATGATTAACTAATTTTTGCTACATATAATAAATAAAATTTGTATCACAATAAATTTGATTAATATAAAAAAATGGTGATTTTACATGAGATTATGAGTTATTGCGTGTTCACTACATTTTTCAACTTTCCTTATATGGAATTTATTATTTGCTTGGTCAATTTTAGAACAAGATTTATTTTTTATTAATTAAGTACAAAGAATATCAGCCATCAGGAGAATAAATTAATAATAGTAGTTGATTATTTTTATGCGCGAGTGGTGAAACTTAATAAATTACTGGTGATGATCTATTTTTAATGGCTGTAAAATAGATACAAAGAGAGGTTGATTTTAATTAGAGGGATCTTCCCTCAAATTATATGATATATAAATTAAGATCACAAATAAAAATATTTATTATTATTTACATAATATATACATAATATTATATACATAACTACAATATATATAAATATATATTAATTAAAACAGAAGATAATAAATGTGAGATTTTGATTGGTGCATTTTAGATTACATATACATATATAAGTAAATATGCTGCATTATTATCTCCAAACAAAAAAGTCTCTAATTGATTGAATTATTATTTTTAGGTGAGTGAGTGAGTGATTTTTCTCTTTTCTTTCTTTATAACAAAAAAAAAACTGTCGTGCAATACATTTATTACGCGTACAGTACTACAAAGAAAATTTTAAAGACCAACTGAATTTTGCTTTCTGTCCCTCTTTCTTCAACTTTAATAACTGCTTATTTCTTTTTTTTTTCTTCAACTTTTTTTTTTAAAAAAAAAAATTTTTTTTAAGTGTGCATACCAATCCTTTTTTTTAATAAAAATATTATCAATATATATAATATAAAAGCCTCCAAAGAGAGCTCTTTTTATTATTTTTTAATAAATAACAAAACACACGCGTATTTCTTTTTTCTTAAATACGTTTTATTTTTCACTACTGCTAAATACTAATATTTGGTGGTGGTTTTTATTTAACTTTTTTATAGTCTTCTTTATACAAAAAAACTTTCTATATGACAATGAGAGAAATTGTTCATTTACAAACCGGCCAATGTGGCAATCAAATAGGTGCTAAATTTTGGGAAGTCATCTCAGATGAACATGGTATAGACTACTCTGGTGCCTACCAAGGTGACTCTGACCTTCAACTTGAAAGGATATCTGTTTATTATAATGAAGCAGCGGGTGGAAAATACGTACCACGTGCCGTGCTTGTAGACCTTGAACCTGGTACTATGGACTCAGTTCGTGCTGGTCCTTTTGGACAACTTTTCCGTCCAGACAACTTTGTATTTGGTCAAAGTGGAGCTGGTAACAACTGGGCCAAAGGTCATTATACTGAAGGTGCCGAACTTGTAGACTCTGTATTAGATGTTGTTCGTAAAGAAGCAGAATCTTGTGACTGTTTACAAGGTTTTCAAATAACTCACTCTCTTGGTGGTGGTACTGGTGCTGGTATGGGTACTTTACTTATCTCAAAAATCCGTGAAGAATATCCCGATCGTATGATGTGTACTTTCTCTGTTGTTCCCTCACCAAAGGTAAATTAATATAGTATTATATAAATGATTAATTAATTTACGCGTTTCTATTTTTTCTTCTTCTTGATAAATGTGAAAAATATTGTTAATTAATCATCATCATCATCGTCATCATTTTGATAGGTATCAGATACAGTCGTAGAACCATATAATGCTACTCTTTCAGTACATCAATTGGTAGAAAATTCTGATGAAACTTTCTGTATCGATAATGAAGCTTTATATGATATTTGCTTCCGTACATTGAAATTAAGTACTCCAACTTATGGTGATCTCAATCATTTAGTATCTGCTGTAATGAGCGGTATTACTACATGTTTAAGATTCCCCGGTCAATTAAATGCAGATTTAAGAAAATTAGCTGTAAACATGGGTAATTATTATTCTTTTTAAATATATATACATATGCATCATCCTTCATATTCGCTCAATTCACTCACACTCTTATTTCTTTCACATTACATTCTCATTAATAACCACATAGTACCATTCCCACGTCTTCATTTCTTCATGGTTGGTTTTGCACCATTGACCTCTAGAGGATCACAAGGATACCGTGCATTGACCGTTCCAGAATTGACTCAACAAATGTTCGATGCCAAAAACATGATGGCAGCCTCAGATCCAAGACATGGTCGTTATTTGACTGTAGCTGCTATGTTCAGAGGACGTTGCTCAATGAAAGAAGTAGACGATCAAATGTTACTTGTTCAAACAAAGAACAGTTCATACTTTGTCGAATGGATTCCAAACAACGTCAAAAGTAAGTTGAAAAAAATAATTTTATGAAGAGAGGGATATATCATTATTTTGACATTTTTGTAAATTTATACTAATTAATTAATTATAAAAACAATTTTTTTTTTAGCCGCTGTATGTGATATTCCACCAAAAGGTCTTAAAATGTCAGTCACCTTTATCGGTAACTCCACATCCATTCAAGAATTATTC
This sequence comes from Entrophospora candida, assembly GCA_910592215.1. Classification (NCBI taxonomy): domain Eukaryota; kingdom Fungi; phylum Glomeromycota; class Glomeromycetes; order Entrophosporales; family Entrophosporaceae; genus Entrophospora; species Entrophospora candida. The sequence goes on from CAJVPN010000951.1 coordinate 12,243, forward strand.
AAACGTATCAGCGATCAATTCACTGCTATGTTTAGACGTAAGGCTTTCTTACATTGGTATACTGGTGAGGGTATGGATGAAATGGAATTCACTGAAGCTGAATCTAACATGAACGATTTAGTATCAGAGTATGTATCATAGTAGTAGTAGTGATATTAAATATTTTGCGACTTTTTATGTCTATTTATTTATTTATTTATATTAACTTATTTAATCAAATTTAATTCTTTAGATATCAACAATATCAAGAAGCAACAGTAGAAGAAGAACAAGAAGAGTATGAAGAAGAATTAGAACAAGACGCCGATGTTTAATTTAATTATAGAATACATCAATAAAAATAATCAAAAAATAAAAATAAAAAAAAACAATATAACAAAGCACATACATACATACATATATTTTTTTTAAAATATTATAAATTTTTTCATAAATTTTATTTTTTTGTGTGGGGGATTTTTTTTTAAACAAAAAATAATAATTATAATAATAATAATAATTAATAATAAATAACAAATCTTTATTTTTTTATTTCATACAAACATTAAAATTTGAGAATTAAATTGTCCAATAAAAAAAAAAGTTAGTATGAACACGTGAAAAAATCTTTAAACATATATTTATGTATATATAGTTTAGTCAAAAAAAAATTTATTATATTGTTTGTAGAAACTTCATTCAAGTTTTGAAACTAGTTTTTCATAAAAACAAGAAACCAAACAAGAAAAAAAAAATTGTTTTGAGAAGAACAAAGAAATTCTACGGATATAAATGGTGCAAGTCATTTTAGTCGCTGACCACAACGCCAATTTTGATTAGGAATTTAATGTATTCAGACATTTGACGGTTTTTGAAAATTTGACTGCGCAATATATACAAATATGTTGATTTTTTGCAAAACCTGCATTATAATTTCCAAATTTGGTTAGAGCGTGCGCACCGTGAGTGAATTGGAAAATCAGGGTGCGGAGGACATTGCAAATATTAATATATATTAATATTATAAAAATTTAAAAACTCGAATCGTGTAACAGTGTTTTTTAAAAATATCAAATTTCATTATCAAAGAAAGGTAAAACTGCACTATTAAAGTTTTTATGTGTAAAGCTATGGCTATTCAAAAATAATAAACTATTTATTTCATGAATGCAAGGGTAATTTTAATTATTGTGATCTTATTACCCAAAAATATACCAAATAGTAATTTGATAAGGTTTTATTATCAAGGATAAAAGTTGCAGCCAGTATGCTTAATTAGGATCCCAGAAACTACATAGATAGGTTACCCAAAATGTGCGTGAATCAATATGTAAAAATTTGAAAGGTCAGGGAAAATTTTGGTAAAGTTAATAATGAAGTGTTGGATGATCTTACTATTAAGAGTAAAGACCATATATCTACGTGGTGCTGTTGATGAATTAGTTTATTTATGTTAGGAATTTTCAGGTAACCTATCTATGTGACTTCTGGGGTTCTGTTCCATTTGACCCCCGAAGGTGACAATGTCCTGCAACTGTATTAATGTAATAATTATACATGAAGTCAAAATTAAAATCCGAAAGTTGTTGATTTGAGGAGTAGTGTGTAAAATTCAATGCCTGCAATCAGTGCTCGAAGTTCGACTGCGCCTTAACATAAAACTAGTCTAATTTTAGAAATTATCTGCAGTAAATTTCCAGATTTGGTTAGCGTATACCAATTCCGCTGATTGAATGTAAGAGTGGAACATAGTAATGATCCAAGCACTTTCCATTTTCTACATACCTATCTGAAACATCTGGAATGAAATATCTTCAGTCATCTTTATCTAAATAAATTGTTTAGATTTGTAACATTAGTAACTGGATATGAAGTATTATGCTTTTCTTCTATCATTAAGGTATCACTATCAATAAAGTCTTTAAGTTGATTTGCAAATGCTATCCAGTCACCAGATTTTGAGTTAGACATTTCTTCAAGAACAAGTAAAACTTTACCTTTCAATTCTTTATTAAATTGTGTGGTAATAATTCTTTCATTAGTAGTTTTATGGGTAATTTTGGGGCCAAGAACCATTCCTTGGAGAAACCATGTAAGCATTGTTTTACCAGTTCCTGCACCTGAATAAAGAAACATTGATTTTTGCATTTTTGGCCAGTAGCTATTTATGAAATTAATCCCATCATATAGTTCTTGCTTTTTATCAGAAGAACAAAGGACTTCTCTCATATGGTTAAGAAATAACTTTACCTGATCCTGGATTTCTTGCTAAATTGATAGAATGGGTGGATTAGGATGAAGAAATCCGGGAAATTGATTAATATAATACCCACCATCTGGAGCTTGATAGACATGAGAATGAGTTGTATTAACTTCAAGGGCAAAGAATGGAGTCTTATTTAAAAACCATGATAGAAAACTAAATTCATTTATCACTTCACCCTCATCATTAATAACCTTTTTAGTACCACATGGAATAAGGAATTCACAAGCATCTCCTTTATTATAATGCTTAAAAGTTTGAGTTCTTGGCATCCATCTATATACTCCCACATCAGCATGAGCAAAATATCTCAATAAATATACTTTAACTGGTTGCAATTCTTGAGAAGTTTTAGCTGAAGCAAGAAGAGATCTAAGGTGTAAATCATTGTATTCTTAATTAGATGCGCCAAATACACTCATTTTCTTGTTATTAATCAAATTAGTTCAATTGCAAATTCTAGTCAAGTATCTTACTCAGATATTTATATTATGGGTGTGTTCAATTAGCATGTAAAAAGCTGGTACAAAGAGTGAGTCAAAGATGGTACAAATTTGTCCTTGTACCAAGAAAGTATTGGATTTGAGGTTCTGGGAGGTAAATTAATGCATTTTGGATAGAAAAGTAGATTGGTACAAAGAGGTAAAGGAAAAAAAGAGGAAAATTATTGTATATTTAAGGGAGTTGTGGATAGAAATATTGAAAATCATCCTTTGTACACTTGTACCAAATAATTTGATATTGATTTTGATATGATTTTGGATGTTTTATTATGTTGTAGATATATTTGGGTAATGAATTTGGTACAATTATGATATTTGTACCATCTTCATACCACTTGTACCATAGGATGGATATGTGAAATTACTATGTGGTCTGAAATCGATTTGATATGTGAATTCCTGGAGGAAATCATGTAATAAGAAATTGGTTTTTATTTTAATTCATATTTAATATAAAATAATAAGAATAATTTTACCAACTATTACCATTTAAGGCAATGAAGATCCTTGATTTATACCAAGTTATTGGCATTTTCATGATGTTAGATGAGGATCTGAGAAAAAACATCACAGCTTATACCATCTCTGCTAAAAATATATTTGCCAGAATTTGAGAAGAAAGTTAATTTAACAATATAAAAACAAAGATACTTCTGTAGTAAATTCGTTCTAATTGGTCAATATTAACCAGGTATTTGATAGGACTATTACCATTGTGAGATCAAAATCCGCATCTCACACAAATCTCTTGATTTGATTAGAATAGTATTTATTTCATCTGTCTGGCAGTATCCAAATATTCAATTCTTAATCATGCTTTCTTTATTTATGGCAGTAATAGCACCCAAGCTATTAATCCATTATAGGGCAAGTTTTGCTTCCCTTCTGGTAACATTTTCTCAGCAGTCCTTTGTTATCTGCCTGAGCTGGCACATCTCAATTATTTTTATTATATTCTAAGTATTTGCCTTGATACTTTCTATACTTATTAATTATATTTATGGCTCAGTATCTTAACTGACTGCACCTAGCTAGGATTTCTACTTCTTAGGTGTTGGCCTAATCTAAATAAAAATAAAGAAAATAAAATTAAAAGAAAATACACACACAACTATACTTATCAAAGGTGACCCCTGGTAAGTTAGTAAATGATTAATTAATTGAGTTAATTAAAGTGAATGGGTTGGTTTTGGAAGTGGGTGGATTATTCCACTGGCCAGAGGTTATTTTAAGAGATATTTATGTTTGTATTTTATTATTAAGATATTATTGTTGTTACAAGACAAAAAATTCAAAACTGAACTGAATTATACATGAAAAGAGAAATTTACAATGTATTAATATATGTTAAAGGTTCTATCATCTAGTTCTCTGATTTCTTTGAAATCCTAAATTATATGTATTAATTAATATATTCCTTAAGCATCATTTAAATCTTCTGTGTAGATTTATTTTCAAGTAATTTCTAGTCAATGTGAGTCGTGTAAAATTCTTTCATTTAAATATTATTCTGAAATTTGGTAATCTGTTACACTTTAGAATGTTGGAATATTTTCAGAGAGCTATATAACACTAAAATTTGGTCAAAATATATTTGCAAGATTACAAAAATCGAAATAACTCTTAAACTATATGATGTATCTAAATAAAATGACATGGTTTGGATTCGCATTTTGATGCTCTTTAGGTATATAGGGAGCTTTTTGCAATTTTATCTGCACAAAATTTTGTATCATATATACATAACTTTCCTTTTTTTCTTTTAGTTTAAAATAAGTGATGTGATTTATATTAAAATTAAAAAAAAAACTCTCTATAGGGACATCGTCCTATCCTTTTAATATATTTTTAAACTTAATTTGGAATTTGTACCTCTGTTTTTTAAAGAGTTATTTTCGTTCAAAGTTTACTATTAAAAAAAAGATCGACGAAAAATCCTTCTTGTATATGTGATCGACTATGTAAATCATATGATGTGGGACTCCCCAATAAATGTAATGATATTTTTGGCTGTAATTTCTTTAATTTTTGGCATCCAACATTATTTTTCATGATGTACTGATGGATTAAATCCAAATAAAATAATTTTATGTTGTGCCTCTCTAATTTCATATAAACCAATTTTTTACAAAGTTTTTAAAGGCAAAGAAAAGACACAAAAAATGGATCATCTTGAAAACAATCATAAATTTATTAATATGATTTATTTGCTTCAAAGGCTTTGCACGGAAATGTAGATGTGTATTAGTATTACATCAAGAAATTTTTAGAGACATCAAATAGCATTGAACAATGCCACTGTTTTTTAACACCAAAAAAGTGATAATCAACAGACCCTATGCAAACAAACGGCATTGAAAATCCATGTTATATAATGCGTAGTAGGCATTGCAATAATATATTTACAGTATGTCAATCATTAATAACTTTATTAAAAAATGTCTAACCATATAACTAAATAATAATAATATTGTTATTATGCTTCCTGTTGTTTCTACAAAAGTGTAAAGCACTGATCAACAATGTCAGTATCAAACTTTGGTAACAGATGTTCCGGATCAAAGATTATTTATTTATTCAAAGTAGTTTGCCCATTGTTAGTAAATGTTGCTTTAATTATTTTTGTGTCTGATTGATCATTATGTGAATCAATAGGCGTGTACAATTCATATGACATTTTAGTTTTAGCATCGTTTTTCTATTCCTTCATTTGATCTTTTTTTCCATTATCATTAAAAAGGTGGAAGACGAGAAACACCAAAAGCATTCACAATGTTCGTCTCACATGACAACATAGTAATAATATCCTCTCTTAGTACGAATTGCTGATAAAAGCCATCAATTATATGTGTAATCATTTTCGTTAAAAACATGAAATAAATGTGGACCTACAGTAAAACCGTCTCTAGTTTCCTTTTTATTAATTGTCATTTCTTCCACACACTAACTCGTATCTCCAAACAAAAAATTTATATAGTCAGAAAACATACCATGGCATCGACTCTTGTTAAGAGAGTTGACGAAATAAGGAATTCGAGTTCGTTACCTTTATTTAGAAGAATCTTTATTCTATTCATATTTGACACTAGAGGAAGTTGAAAAGAATGAAAAGAAAAAATTAAAAAATTCATCACATTTATAATTAGAGATGATACTCGTAGAGTTAAATTGTTATTATTATTACTTAAATAGAGCCATCATAAATTTGTTTAATAGACAGACTATTATTATTTTAATTATTATTGATTTATTTAACAGAATTACGATATTGAAGTGTGGTGATTGTATATGAACCTTTTCAAGACGCCCAGAAGTTCGTAACCATGCAGCACTGTAGCAATTGATATGGACAAGGAAAAAAATTGATGACTATTGTACGGATCAAGGTGTTTGTTTCAGAAAGTAGAATTTCTAAATTCTTATTCGAATTATTCGTTTTATTCGAATTATTCGTTTTATTATTATTCATTTTATTCGTTTTATTCAAATAAACATTCATAACGAATAAAACAAATAATTCGAATAGAAAACCCCGTCGGAAAGGTATATTTACTAATTTAAAAACTGCTAACTACTTTACATTATCGACACACTATTTTTTAGGTATTAACGTAGAAGTAAATTGCGTCCATACAATTTAAATATGGTTGTCATTTAACCTTTAATAAAATTATTTTATTTCGATTGAATGTACTACTATTGCAGTACACAGTGAATCTCGGCTTAACGGATAGTTTGAGTAATTAGTATTAGGGAAATTTTTCCAAAAATCCGTTATATCGAAAAGGATTTTATTAATATTAAGGTTTATTATGGAACCGTTCTTGAACTTCACCGTTAAACTGAGATTTTAATTAGTATCCGCTTAATCGAGATTCACTGTGTATTGTTCCTACGTTACGATACATGTAATTAATATAGTGAAACCTTGTTTCAATTTTTGTTTCAACGAATTTTGAATGAAATTTTCTTATGTATCCAGTCACTTTGTTCTAACAAGGTTATACTGTATTATATAAATTCCTTGATGTTTTAGAATATTTAATATTGTTATTCAACGTGCATCTGTTTATAATATTAATAAGTTAAAAGTGTAAATCAACATTGTTAATAAATCAAGTAAGTTTTATCAACATTACACAACAATCATTGGTCTGGTGCGTGTATATTTTTTTATTTTAACATACGATATGATTATAAGGGATCTGATTCATTTCGTCAACAATTATTTCGTCGACAATCATTTCGTCGACACCCATTTCATCGAAAGTTCATTTCGTCGAAAATTATTTCGTCAACAATCACTTCGTCGACAATCACTTCATCGACAATTATTTCGTCGACAATCATTTCGTCGAAAGTTCATTTTGTCGAAAGTTCAT
>CAJVPN010000952.1:0-19355 GCA_910592215.1 Entrophospora candida
TCAATTTCACATAATTTCAATTTCACATAATTTCAATTTCACATAATTTCAATTTCACATAATTTCAATTTCACATAATTTCAATTTCACATACAACAGTATCAAAAAAACAATACACACATTAAATTATAGTGCATAGAACCGACCAATCAAATTACAAAAAAGTGACAGACATTAGAATTTTTTTTTTCCAATTGTTAATTTGGCAATTTTTTTTAAAATGATTGAAATAAATAGTTTGCCACATGAACTTCTGACTGAAATATTTGAATATATTGAAGATGATTACCAAGCATTATATTCTTGTATTCTTGTCAACAAACAATGGCACAATATAAATATTCCAACTTTATGGAAGGATCCATTTGTTTGTAAAAACAACGTCAAAATATTAATTAATTGTATGTTAGAAGAAGATAAGGATTTCTTAACTAGAAATTGCATTGAATTAACTTTTGAACTATTGGAGAAACCACCATTATACAATTATGCTAGATTTTGTACTATATTTATCAAGTGTCGTCGTACTTATTACCTGGTAAAAAATAGAGAATTAAATCAAATTTTACAAAATAAATTAGAAAATTTTATTTTAGATCATTCAGCAGGTATTAAAAAGTTTAGTTCTCATTATATAGATTGTAATTTATTAATTAATCATCATAGGTTTGATAATTGTTTTCAAAATCTTTATGAAATATATCATAAGAGTTCTGATGGTGGTGAATTTTTTGATAAATTAGCAAATATTTGTAAAAATATTCAATCATTAAGAATATATTATGATAGTAGGGTCAAAAATATATATAATTTATATAATTTAGCACAGCTAATCAAAGCACAAAAGCAAATTAAATATTTATCTATTACATCACCAATGTTACCAGATGAATTAAGGAAAGCAATATTAACACATTCACAATCAATAATTTTTTATGAATCTCATGCCAGAAATAATTTTAATAGTTTCTTATTACCAACTCTTAAAAACTTAAAGACTTTAGAATTATCAATTTATTCTGATAGCAATATGATAAATTTGAAAAATATTTCACTGCCAAATATTGAATCTGTGAAGGTAGAGATTATTTATCACCCATATATATCAGACTTGTCTGATTTTATTAATATCAATGGAAAAAATCTTAAAAATCTGAATATTGTTGGTGGTTACAATGATGGATTATTGAGAAAGATATTTCAATCAATTGCACAACATTGTAAAAATTTAGAAGATTTATCTATAATATATAAGGATGGATTAGACCAGGAATTAATGGAAGCACTTAATAATTGCATTAAATTAAAAAGTATTACATTTAATAATATTTATAATTGTGAGATAGATTTTGATAAAGTATTGACAGTATTAAATGAAACATTACCAGAAAACTTAAAGTCAATAATTTTCACTTGTAAGGTTTATAATGTTAGTAACCATTCTTTGGATATCCTAATGAAGAATTGGAAAGGACCCAAACCTTTAGTAATAAAATTTGGAGAATATAGGCATAATAATTTTCTAAAAAGTGATGATAGAAAAATATTAGAAAAGTATAAAGATTTAGGGTTTTTTAATTTTATTATTCCTTCAATGTAGATCATTGCAGGTTTTTTTTTGAAAATTTAATGTTTAAATAAAAAATTTTTTTTAACCTCACGCCTTGTGGTAATCTTTAATTAAGGTGGTATTGCACAAACAACTGTGGAAAATGTGGATTTGCCTGCGAACAAAAAAAAAATATATTTATAATATTTACAAAAATAACTACTATTATTTTATATAAAATAACTAAAAACAAATAAAAAAAAAATTCTTGTACAGAATGATAGTTTTTAAAACAACTTGGACATTTGTTGCTGCAACATAATACTACATTACATTTAGAACACCAAATTTGACTTTGTGGAGGGTTTTGGTGCATTTTTTTTTAAAAAATCATACCTGCACCACAAGCAGTAGTTTCTTTCTTCACGGTATTCAGGAAAATGATCATTACCAATTAATCTAGTTGCTGGTAATTCAAAAATGTCAGAAACACGATATCTTTTATTGTCACTTTTCTTTTCAGATGTCTCTCCATCTTCTCCATTATGAGTATTTCTTTTTAATGGGTTTTGAATTGCTTCCTTAATCAATTCTTTAACTATTTGCATTCTAAACTTTTTATGTTCTTGAGAAATTCCTAACTTTTTACAAACAATAAATGAATTTACAACAGCTGTGTCTAAGAGCCAGAAAAAAAGAACAATTGGTAAACATTAGCATTAATTTAATGTTAAAGGTGATTAGTGGTGAGAAGTTTTCAAATATAAATTACAATCTTGATGATTACTAATTAATATTTTCTTATAAAAAGAGTTGGAGCCTTTTTGATTCTGAAGGTAACATTTCCAATATCTAATCATATAAATAATTAATTACCTCAACTTAATTAAATAATATTCACTCATGCTTATATATATTTAATATATTATCATTTTAATTCCTCGCATATAAATTATCAATTAGTTGGCCATCAATTACTGGCACAATAAATCTGCCTTTTGTTTTTCAAAAATAAATTTATTTTTATTGAATAAGTAAAATTTTTTTTTTCATTTACATTGTGCAACAAACATTATTTTTTTAAAAAAAAAATGATTGAAATAAATATTTTGCCACTTGAACTTCTGACTGAAATATTTGAATATATCGAAGATGATTACCAAGAATTATATTCTTGTATTCTTGTCAACAAACAATGGCACAGTATAAATATTGCAACTTTATGGAAGAATCCATTTGTTTGTAAAGACAGCACCAAAATATTAATTAATTGTATATTAGAAGAAGATAGGGATTTCTTAACTAGAAATTGCATTGAATTAACATTTGAACTATTGGAGAAACCACCATTATACAATTATGCTAGATTTTGTACCATATTTTTCAAGTACCGTGATTTTTTTTGTTACCTGATAAAAAATAGAAAATCAAAGCAAATTTTACAAAATAAATTAGAAAATTTTATTTTAGATCATTCAGCAGGTATTAAAAAGTTCAGTTCTTTGTATGTAGATTGTAATTTATTAATTAATCATCATAGGTTTGATAATTGTTTTCAGAATCTTTATGAAATAGTTTGTGATAGTTCTGATAATGGTGATGAATTTTTTGTTAAATTAGCAAATATTTGTAAAAATATTCAATCATTAGGAATATATTGGAGTAATGACAATAGTATATATAATTTAGCACAGCTAATTAAAGCACAAGAGCAAATTAAATATTTAGCTATTACATCACCAAAGTTACCAGATGAATTAAGGAAAGCAATATTAACACATTCACAATCAATAATTTTTTATGAATCTCATGGTAATGAAGATCATTTTAATGATTTATTATTACCAACTTTTAAAAACTTAAAGACTTTAGAATTATCAATTTATTCTGATAGCAAAATGATAAATTTGAAAAATCTTTTAATGCCAAATATTGAATCTGTGAAGTTATATAATACTTATCAACCATATATATCAGACTTGTCTGATTTTATTAATATCAATGGAAAAAATCTTAAAAATCTGAATATTGTTGGTGGTTACAATGATGGATTATTGAGAAAAATATTTCAATCAATTGCACAACATTGTAAAAATTTAGAAGATTTATCTATATTATATGAGGATGAATTAGACCAGGAATTAATGGAAGTATTTAATAATTGTATTAAATTAAAAAGAATTAGATTTAATAATACTTTTAATGATGAAATAGATTTTGATAAAGTATTGACAGCATTAAATGAAACATTACCAAAAAATTTAAAGACAATAGCTTTTATTTCTAAGGTTTACAATGTTATTAATCATACTTTGGATATTCTAATGAATAATTGGAAAGGACCCAAACCTTTAGTAGTAGGAGTTGACAAGTATGAGTATGAAAATATGCTAGAAAGTGATGAAAGAAAAATATTAGAAAAATATCAAGATTTAGGGTTTTTAATAATCAGTAAGTAGAAAATGATCTGGAAGATTGTAATTTATTCTTAAAAACAGCTTGATGAATTAGAAAAAATCAGAAAAATATTTGAGAAGCAGATAAAAAACCTTTTAATCTTTCAACAATTATAGCAACTGTTCATCCAAATGCTGTTTATACAATTAGATTATTGAATTTTACAAAACTTCTTCAATTATTAGTAACAATTATCTGATTTATTGTTTTTGTTAATGATATTCTTATTTAAATTAGAGCAAACCTTTCCTTGTAATTAAAGTGACCTATCACCATGCTACTATTATTATTGCTTTAATATTTTATATGTTTTATTTTATTTTTGTATCTGATAAAATATATTAATGTTTTTGAATATTTAAAAATGACACATTTTCTAATTGACTACTCACAAGAATAATTGTAAAGATTCATTTTTTTTGTAAAAAAATTTTAATTAACAATTTACATACTTAAATTTGAAAAAAAGCTTCAATAAAATAAAATATTTTATTCTCCAATAATTAAAAAAATATTCTTTTTTTTAATTAATAAAAAAATTTCACACTACAACTACTGTATTAATAATATTTCTCTTTTATTAACAAAATGAAAAAAAATCAAAACATGTTTGTATTGTCTTTAGTGTCGGAATTTGAAACATATATATGCAGGCCAATATTGGCACATAGAGAAACTTTTACATACACACGTGTTGTGTCAACTTGATGTTATTTCAACTTTTGACAATAATAAAATAAAATATCCCAGTGCCTGAGTTTGAAACAACATAAGCGCATTTTATCTGCATAGGAGGGAATTGAAAAATTGCAAAATTCTTAGTGACGAAGTTCCAAATGAAAAAAATATAACGTAATTCAGAAATTTGTTCACACATACTTGTAACAGAATTATAAAACATTATACAGTTCACACTCTCTATAATGGCCCTTTCTATAACGCACTGCGAATCAGAACCCAAATTTTTATTATATAAAAACCTTACTCTATAACGGTTTTTTTAATTAAATTTCCCATAGTGTATAACGGCCTGCCTCTGAAAATTTTCTCATATGTTTTACAGTGTGTTAAGAAAAAAACGGCGGTGACAAAAAATTGCATATCTCAACATTTATATAACATAATTAAATGAATTTAGTTTCGTTTGAATGTTTATCAAATTACCTTGTTATGCTATTGCCAATTTTCTGTAAAGCTAATTCATATCTTTTTTTTAAAACTTTGCAAAATTTTTGTCTCTGAAATTTTAACACGGAAAATTTTTAATAATAAGACTGACACAAAAATATACATAATGGTCATACAAAAAATTATACCAGTTTGTAATGAAAATTCTGGAGATTATATATATATACTTTTTGTCTATAATGGCCTTTTTTTGCCAAATCAGGCGGGCTGTTATAGAGAGAGTGAACTGTATACTTAACAATGGCTTAATATTAATATTGTATGAAAACAAAGGATTTCAATTGAAATTTACTTAAAGCTCAAACTGTTTGGAGTTTTAGACTAGAAACTACCTGACAGTCCCTAGTATTCTAATTTTTGCATTCTGCTTATTTGAATTAAATTTATTAATGATAATAAACTTATTATAGCAACCAGTGTCTCGGTTGGATGAGTTTTTTCTGATGCACAGACTTAATTTACTCAAAGACATTGTAGTTTAGAAAATGAAACAATATGAATTTGTATGTGTTTAAAAAGTTGGCAGAGACAATGCATTTTATACTGTATGTGAATCGAAAAAAAATAGAACATTGTTAGGGTTTCTATTCAAATTATTTGTTTTATTCATTATGAATTTGAGTATTCGAACATTGAAAGTTTAGTTGAATAAAATGAGTAATTCAAATAAAATGAATAAAGTGAATAAGCAAATAAAGTGAATAAAATGAGTAATTTGAATTAATATTAATATTAGAGGTTTAAAAGATATTTATGAACAAAAAATCATTCATAGTGGTAATATTCTTCAATCTAATCTTTACTCATATATTACAGATTTAGGATTATCATGTCCAGCTAGTCAAACATTAGCACCAAACAAATGACATATTTGGAGTACTCCCATATGTTGTATCAGAAGTTTTAAGAGAAACCATACACGATAGCGTCAGTTTTGGAGTTCTGATGGCTGTAGTAACAGCCTTTTAATAAGATATATATAGCCTCCAATGGAAATATGTGAAGGTAAAAGAATTTTATTATGCGTTTTAAAAGGAAGTTGCTCATCAGATTCAGTTGAAAAAAAGATTCAAATAATGTAAAAAAAAAGCAAAACTTTGTTTTAAAATTTATTTGAAACAAATTAGACAAGCTTTGTAATATCAAGTTATTTTGTGACCAACAATTTTCCAAAAAGTTACTTTTAAATAAAATATGCATAGAATATATTATTATTATACATATTAATATGTAAATATTTACAACTAGAAAAACTGCTGATCGTCATTTAACCAGTATATTTAACTTAAATCTATATTCTTCTTGTTGCCGTTCTTGACGCTTTCGTTGCTCCTCTTTAATGGTTTCTAATAATGAAGTGTTAACAACATATTTTTCAAGAATTATTTTAAAACTTTCCAATTCTTCAATTCTTCCTAAAAGTTTTTCAGAACTCTTTTGTGCGCGAGGCTCCACAATTGGTAGGAGGCCTTCTTTGGCTTTCCTTTTGAATCCGCAGCATCCACTATGTGCAAAACCCCATGGCTTTATGGAGTCAACTCCTAAAATTTTTGAAATAAGCGAGTGAGTAAATTATAGCGCACAATTATTTAACAAAAAAAAAGTCAATTTACCAAATAAAAACACATAGATAAACACCGCAGCACTATGAAATGCGGCTATAGTTCCTATTGTGCTTATAATCTAATTTATCCGATTAATGGATGGTTGGTAATCACTATACGTGTATGACATTTATGAAATCTCAAATACAAGTATTATTACTTACGGTATTGCTCCTATTATATAAAACTATTAAACTATTAGCAAAATATTCAATCAATGCTGTGATCCGAAACTTTTAGTTTTGGTTTATTGCAGGTTCTTTCCCGAGACTGATTAAGGTCACAGCACTGAGGTCAAATTAATAGATGGTTTTTACCTTTGTTCTTGTTCCTCTGCTATAATAAAGCTTTGCGGACTAATACGTATGATTGCATAATCTGTGCTTGAAGGGTTCACCGGGATATCCTCTGTAGTTAATAATCAACAACACAGACAACATCAGTATTTAAATGCACGCACGATGATATAGAGCTTTTAAAACAAATATTCTTACGCATTGTTGTTTCGATGTACTGTACTGTATTGTAGTATTGAATTGGGGTGCCAAAATAAGTCCAAAATGTTGGAATCAACGCCTCTCTGATTCTTCTAGAGTAACCTAGCTTATATTTCTATTGAATTTTGTTAATTTGCAAATTTATTCTATCATATTTCTAGAATGATAATTTCAAGTACACCTACAGAATGTCCTGTTAAAGTATGTTTATTCATATAGAAAAGCGACTCTTCAAATGGAGTAACCGAAGTATTAAAATCTTTATTCTGCGTATCGTACTCATTTTCTATTTATTTATGGCATATTGTTATCATACCAGCAAAATGTAAACATCAATTTTATGAAAAAACTTGCCTGCATCATATAAAGTCATCCTAAATTCTCGAGTGTAATCATCAGGTGCAGTGGAATTCTTGATGTTTATATGAAGATAAACAAAATGTAGTCCTACTGTATCATTATATTTGGTCAAATTGATGTTTCCCTTTGGTGAAAAGTATCCAACATATGGATAATTGTCGTAACCAATCTTTTTCGGTTGTACAATATATTCATCGCAACTGGTTGAATTTGCTTTTGAACATTTGGTGTCAGATAATAATATGTACATGAATATGAAATAATAATAAAGCAAAATTATGAAAAGTAGTTTAAATTTCTACTCACTTCCATAGTAATCATAATATAATGAACATGAAATGTTAAAATCTTGGCCAAAACCTAAATGAACGGCTGCGTTGATTCGCGATTTCGATATTAGAAAATATTTAATGATATTTTTGACTCGAAAAAAATAAGTTTACCTGGTACGATTGGATTATTTATTGGTGCAAGAGTAGTAGTAATATTAGATTGTTCATCAAACACTCTAAAGCACAATATTACAAGGGTGCCAATCAGAAATAATAATGATATGACGATAACCGAACGTCGAAAATATAAAATCGATCTTGGTTCGGTTTCTTGCGGTTTTTTAAATATGTGACTCAACATTTTGATAAATTTTCTTTTTCTTTAATTACAAGAACAAGCTTAATGGAGAGATATTTATATTCTTTTGATAATCAACCAGACGATCTCTTTGTCCTTTTAAACAATATACATAATTTTTATTGCATAATAATTGTCCGATTATCATATCAAACGTTCGCACGATTTTCACTTAAAATCTTATGATACACCTCAAGATGGATTCTTCTTGGCTGCATGAATTGTTACAGACGGATAATTTATTGATTAAAAAGGATGAACTTGGATTAAAATGAGAAAATTATTTATTATTATATTTTTCATTCATGCTGTGTGTTACATGGTAAAAATACATATTAATATTAATGTGGACATAATATCGAATTAGAAAGCAAAATGTAGCCCAATGCAATTTTCGAAAATAATGGTCTATATATTTTTCTGAAGGCTACAGTGTGGGTTACTCTAACACATCAAATAACTTTAAAGCTAGATCATGGCTGGCTGCGTAGCTCAAATGAGCACTTGACTAAACTTACTAAACTGTTTAGTTATATGTTAAGTCAAGTTTAGTCAAGACAATTATTACCGAATTAGGTTTTAATCCGTTTATGCTGCTAAGGTAGGGAAATCATTGAATGCTTGTCTGAAAAAAATATAAATGATATTTGATAGCTATTGGCTAGCTCTAGTTGAGATAATTTTAAAGAAATCATTAGTTCCGGAGTTATTAGCTTTTAAAATTTTCCGATAAACTTTAAATGTTTCAAATTTGAAATTTATATATAGCATATAAAAACACACGATTTTTAAAAGCAATAACCTGAAACCAATAATTTTTTTCAAGTAATCTCGACGATGGATTGTTTATTTGATGTGGACTCGCACTATACAAATAACAATTTATCCTTTTTATGTTATAACTATTAGCTAATATTTAGTAATTTGATTATGTATTCATTATTCAGCAATTTCATTTGATTATGCGGTGGAAAAAAAAATTTTAGCCGGTGCCGTTTTTATTTATTTATTGTCAAAAGATCTTTTGTTCGCAAAATAAAGTTTTATAACAAAAAATATAGATACAAAGTAAAGTTTGATTGAACGGTACTGGTTTTGGTTGAACAAACTCATAATGGACAATAAAAGACCATATACAGAATGAAGACACAAATGTATGAAACCTGGGGTTCTATTATTTGATCCTAGTCATGTGAACGAAAGTTTGATCATGTCGATCATATGCTATAATCAAAAATGACAAAGATTTCAAATTTAATCCCGACTTGGATTGTATTTAGAGTTGGTTTTTAAAAGACCGAGACCGGACAACACAACTCTAATTGTATTATCTGATTATTAAAATTTTAACTCATATCATTTAATTAAAACCTATATCAATTCTAAATTTCTGAATGTAATTGTAATTAATTGAATATTTGAAATTAATATCTGTTTATCCGCAAAACTATCTGTTTTGGAGTTAAACTATACATAATGGTGAAATAGATTAGTTTCGATAGAAATATAAAATCAAATTTGAAATATAAAATCAAATGTTCGAAAAAAATCCGCTATAAAAAAATGAACAATGTCAATTGGAAGCTCTAATTTTATAAAAGAACATCTTGATCACGTGAATTACTATCGTTACAATATTTACAACCTGCCATATTTTCCAGGAAATCTCTATTGCTTTTATTTCTAGAATTAATATTATTTGTCATAATGAAAAAACTAGTTTAGGGTTTAGGACTAGGCTTAGAGTGTGTTCTCTCCTGAAACTGTTTAGGGAATTCGAATGAGTTTTTAGGGTCACAACTTCGATCTCAATTTTGACTTGATTTCGGTTTTTAAGTTTCGATTTTCAAAAATTTCAAATTTCTTTCTCCATTCTATACGATAAAAAATAGTAGATGTAATAAATATATTCGCAATTGATTCCAAATTCTGATTGCAATATATGAAAATTATGAAAGTGCAAAATTTGAAGCTTTATTAAACATTGCAATGATTTCTGCTAAGTAAATTCCTCTACCAACTAGGTCAAAACAATAGCCTCCGGAGACAGCTCGATCCAAGACAGAAATGCAATTTCTGATACTGTTGAGAAGTAAAGTATTAAAAAAAAATTTCAAAATAGAAAAAACCACATGGAGGAGGTATTTGATTTGGATTAGTCTTTCAAGCCTTGTTCGCATAAACAAACTTATACTGCCCCCGGGATTTCAGAACTTGACGTCAGCAAAAATGTAATTATAATTATGTATTTATTTATTTATTGTTGGTAAAAATTGATGGTTTTACACAATTATCTAATTTTTAATAGATAGTTTTTGTAGCTCTTACTTTCACAAAAAATATTAGTGATTGTTGTAATAATAAATTTTTTTTAAAGAAAAACTTTCAAATTACAATATCATATTCAAAATCCATTAATGACTCAATAATATTGAAAAATAATTTGGAGTCTATTATCTAATAAAAAATTTTATTATAAATTATCACATTGCTAGTGCTGCTGTTGTTGACATCTATAAGATTACAATCAATGACTAATTTATTCTCAATAGATTTGATGACTTGCTTGATTTCCAATTTATCATTTTCATATAGTGATATAGATTAGAATTCCTCTAAATCATGACTTATTCCTACATACAATTTTCATATCTTATCTGAATTTCAATAATATTTCATATGTTTCCTTATCTTATTCTCTCATTTTAATTTAATGACTTCAACCTCATCATAATATATTCTTCTAATTCTGTTAAATAAAGAAGTTTCATAGTTATCTTTTTATCAGATTAACTCATTCTTGTTAGTAATGACTCTAATAAAGATAAAAACCGATCAAAAGGAAAAATAAAATCTCTGTTGCAATAAATCAATGAAATGAATCTGTCAATTGTTGAAATCTCCTTAAATATCAGATCTTAAAAAATTATACATTGCTTATTAATGTAAGCAAATAGTGTTATATAAATAATATATAACATACACTTTGACATAAACATTAATAATGAGAATCTTCTTATGACATAAACAGTTTATAAGTTACAAATCATTAAATATACTACAAAAACTTAGATTTATTTATCATTAATGTTATGTTAATAATTACAAATAAATATTATAAATAATAATGCATGTGATAAAATGCTTCTATACTGCTAAAAACCATTTCCATGAGTAATGTTATTTTATTTATTATTTTATTGTGTGGATAAAAATAACGCACACTTACACGATATAACGATTAATCAATCAAATCAATTTATTTCTATATGCTTTGACGAAATATAATTTTTATATATTGGATGATAAATCAACTTAATATTATTTGGTATTTTGTTGTTGAATAATAAATTTTTCTTATTCTTCTTTTTCTTGCTATAATCTGTTAATTCTTGATTTTGTTTATTCTTTTGGTAATTAGAAATCTAAATTATGCACACAAAAAAATAATATATAAATATATTTTTGTAAAACTCAATAAACTCATGATATATGAACCATAATTACGTATAATGTTAAATTTTCATTTAAATTTTTTCGGTTAATTGCTTGATAAAATTCAATTATTAACATTCTAAAAATGGTGATATTTAAAATATTTAATAATTATTGTGTTATTTATATTAATAATAATATAATCAATCATATATAAAAATTATTTTAATTATACTTTCCACGTTTTAATCATAGAATCAATAGTTTGTTCTACTATGTCAATGCATAATTCTTTCACTTTCAATTCTGCTTCATCATCACCCTTTCTCTCACACAAATCTAAATAATATCCACCAATATATGCTTCCAAGCATTCACTGTAAGGTCTTATATTTTCTTTAAGGTTTAATTTAATTGGTCCTTCAATATTTGCCAATTTGTCTAATTCCCATTCAATCGCAAAAAATTTCAATTGTTTACTTTGCACCAGCAATGCTTTACAAACCGATAATTGTCCATTATTAAAATATGGAAACTTTTTGAAAATATAATTTGTTACTGTAAAATATTGGACGCATGTGAATTATTATTGTTGTTATTATTATTATTATCATCATCATTACTATTTTCTCTTCAATTAGTCTCAAGCAATTTAATTCCTGTACGTTACCATGAAAATTTATAAGACTATCACCAAAAAAAGCAAACCGATTAAATCCATGTGATTTCTTGCCCATCATGACATCTTGAAGAATTTTTTTATCTAATATTTGAGGAAGTTTTTTCTGCCTATTTTCGATTGATTTAGATGTAGTTATGTTGATGATTTTTTTGATAATATTATTTTTTTTTGAAAAAATATTTTTCATTACAAATATAATAATAATAATAATAATAAATAGGGAAAATTTCAGATAATCTACGTGTAACGCAATTAATTTACACTAAAAAAAAAAAATATTTATTTATTATAAAAAAATATAAACAATCAATGAATCGATGAAAAAAAAAAAGTGGAATTAAAAAATAAATATTTTTCTTAAATGTAATAACAATTTGTCCATTATTATTACAATTAACCACCATTTCTAGTAGTATTGTTGTTAGTAGTAGTATTTTTTGTATTGCTAAATTGAGATCGAAAAGTTGGAGCTGATTGTTTAAATTTATCATTAACACCTTGACCTGTAACTATTGTCATAAAATTAAACATTGTACCTTTCAACCAACCCTCCCAATCTGTATTTTTACCATTATCATTATCAGCACCATTTCCATTACTACCACCATTTTTATTAATATTCAATCCACGTCCAAGATGACCATTTTTATTTCCATCAACATCATCCCATTGATCAAAACATTTTTGAAAGAAATCTCCCCAACCATCTCCCAACATTGCCATTTTTTCCCCGACTCCATTCCTTACTCTTGCCCAAACTTGTGAAGTACGAAACACTCTACGTGTATCATCATAGAATGTAAGCAAATATGATGCACAAAATATTATCCAAAGAACTGTTATGCAAAATGAATATATCACCATTAATGAAAAGAATTGTACTGTTGTTGATGAAAATAATCTTTTTGGTATATCAAATGGCCGCAAAAGTATTTCATTAAGAATTCCACCATCATGATTGTCATCATTGGAGTTAACAGCATCACCATTAATATTACTACGAATATTGCAATTATTGACACATTTAATATTAATGTTTTTTTTAGTAGATGAAAGGCGATTTCGTGATGATAAATTATTGTTGTCATTATGATTATTTGGTAAACCAGTTGCTAAATCATTAAATGCTTCATACGGTGAATTTGTTCGTAGATTCATCTCTTCTTTTGAATTATAAATTCTCTAATAATAACATTTATTTAATTAATTAATTAGTAAGTTAGTTAGTTAGATTCATTCATTACTTTCCATATTTACAAAATCAATAATGTTAAACACTTACACTTACACAATTTAATTAAACTTTTGGAAAAATGAAATAATTTGAATAGCCACAACTTAAGGTTTTCTTGAACTTGAAAAAATTTTAATTGGTAACGAAAAATCAGGATAGAATTACTAAATTCATATCCATATATTTTACGTTACACTAGCACACATTCGTCATTTTTGTATTACTACAAAACATTAACAAGATTTCGTTGAAAACGTTTGAAAACTATTATTTAACAAAATTAAAAAAATAAAAATATTGTTTTTTATCATTCAGAAATCAATAATTCACGTTATATTTTAGAAGTTTTTATTGGGCGAATTTGCAATTTCAATTTCACGTATGGGCGGGCGTTTTTAGTTTCCGTTCCACAAATACAATTTTTTTTATTATTGATTGGCCGCTCATTTTAAAAAATAAAACAATATTTGAAAAATATTTCAATGAAAATGAAAGATTATTAAACACTAAAGATTTTTATGATGTGAAAATATACATCGGTTTAGAACCAAACATTAAAGAAGTTCATGCACATGCTCCTATCATATCAGCACATTGCCCATTTTTTAGCAATGCATTAAGTGATGCAACAAAAGAAAATGGATATTATATTATTAAGAAAGCTAGTATTAGTGAAAAAATTTTCAAGCCTATTCTCAAGTAAGTTTGTACAAAATTAGTTATCGTTGAATATATAATAATGATAATTTATTTAATAATTTATTTATTGTTGAAAGATTTTTTATACACATGTAAAATTGAATTTGAAAATTATTCTGGAGCTGAAGTACTAGAACTATTAATTGCAGCAGATGAACTTGGTATTGAATCACTTTATGAACACATCATAAAATATTTTATTGAAAATCATAAAGAATATATAAAAGAAAATCCAGTTAAAATTCTACAATTGATTTACACCAATGAAAATTTTATTGAATTGAAAAATATTTATTTAGAAAAGTTGTGTGATTATAATGAAAAATTATTTCAATCAAGTGAATTTAAGTCATTGGAAAAACCAATTCTATTGGAACTTTTTAAAAGGGATGATTTTTCTGTTGATGGAGATGGTTATCTGGGTAAACATCCTTAAATGGGGATTAACAAAACATCCAGAAATCAATAGTAGCAATATTGAAAATTGGTCATCACAGAATTTTGTTGATTTAGGCAACACATTACAAGAATTTGTTTCTCTAATAAGATTCCAGGATATTTCTAAAGATGATTTTTTTAATGAGATTATGACTGATAGCTTTACTGAAGAAGAAAAAAGCAAAGCTGAAGAAGCTGAAGATTCAGATGAAGAAGGGGAAAAGATTGTCAACTTTAGTAATTGATGAGCACATCAACACATGTAATGAGAAGGAATGGGTTTTAAACAATGGAGAAAAAGCCAGGGATATTTACTAAAATGACATCAAAAAAAATCAAAGAAGTAAATCATTAAAGAAAGTAGATAGGAAGATTCTGAGCATCATAAGGTATATCATGTTTGTTAAGATTGTTCTTAATATTTATATATTAACTAATGATATGAATATATACAGGCTTGGTCTTTCATCAATAATCGATTTGTCATTAGAGTTTGATGAAAAAATGTGCATGTGGTTTGGAGAAGATTGGGGAAATTTGAAAGTGAAGGCTTCAGAAAAGATAAATTTCAAAATAAAAAAATTTGAAGGTGAAACCTTATCTGATATAATTAAGATAGAAGAGGTTCTGTAAACGTTCAAATAATGATCACAATTATTTACAAACGTTTAGATATTTATTTAACACTGTTAATGAACTGATAATTTTATTGTTGTAAAATTATATAAAAGTTATCTTTATTTGTTTGAATTTTACATCTTTAAATAATAAAAATACAATTCTTAAAATACAAATATAAATCATAAAGAAATAAATAAATATATAATCTATATATTGTATGGAAGCTTATAGACTTCCTGGAAAGTATTGATCATAATTAAAGATAACTTCTTGATTATAAATAATATAAATAAAATAATAATATGATTATATTCTCCACAATATAACATAACAATATAATATCCACTTTTCTTAATAAAAATAATAATGATAATAATAATAATAATATGTATAATTCTTCACCAAAAATCCCGATTGCCAAGTGACTTAAATTAAACAACAAAAAAAATATGAATTCCTTTTACCAAATATGGTAATAAAATTAAATGCCATTTGTGTGACATATTAGATTGTTTTTGCACTGTAATTAGGGATGGGGGTTCGGTTTGGTTTGGTTTGGTTTCATAAAACCGGTTCAAACGGTTTGAACGGTTTTTTGAACAACATTACACGACCCCTATTTAATTACCAAAAAAGGCAATGAAATTCATTCCTTTTTTGGTAATTCCTAAATAATAACGAAAAAGCCTTTTAACCAATTAACCATTTACATAAAAAATCGAAAAGAATTGTAAATGAAATAATAAAGCCTTTAACCAATTGACAATTTGTCTAAATGATCATTTAATAGAATAAAATAACAGATTAAAAAATAAAGCATTTTAACTAGGGTTCCTATTCAAATAAAACAAATAAAACGGATCAAAAATAAAGCCTTTTAAACAGTTAACCATTTAGACATAAAAGAATTGTAAATGATCATTTAATAGAATAAAATAACAGATTAAAGCCTTTTAATTAGGGCTCCTATTCAAATAAAACAAATAAAACGGATAAAAAATAAAGCCTTTTAACTAATTGATCATTTGGACATAAAAGAATTGCAAATGATTATTTAATAGAATAGAATAATAGATTAAAAAATAATGCCTTTTAACTAGGGTTCCTATTCAAATAAAACAAATAAAACGGATCAAAAATAAAACCTTTTAACCAATTGATCATTTGGACATAAAAGAATTGTAAATGATTATTTAATAGAATAGAATAACAGATTAAAAAATAAAGCCTTTTAACTAGGGTTTCTATTCAAATAAAACAAATAAAACGGATCAAAAATAAAGCCTTTTAACCAATTGACCATTTGGACATATAAGAATTGTAAATGATTATGGATAATTTTGATTAACCCATAATGACTCTTGCAATTTCACCATTTTTGTAGTTTTGTCATTTTTCTAACTATTATAAAAAGGATAATTATTCCCTTGCCATTGAAGCAATATCTTTGATATAATAAAACAACCTTACAGTTGTATATTCTTCAAAATTAATAAACTTTTATTCTTAATCTTTTGAAATTAATAATTCTTTGATAACAAATCTTATCCTACATATTAAAAATTAATAATTATAATAAAGAAAATGGATCAACAAACTTTTGATAACCAAGACCTCTACCAAGAAAATTTTGATAACCAAGACCTCTACCAAGAAAATTTTAATAATATGAGCTTTGATTCTACTAGTCCAGTTTTTGGTGATGCACAATCGGAAACAACAGATGCTAATATTTCTACCACCTCATCAACAACATTGACATCAAGTCTTGTATGGGAACATTTTGATAAGAATCCAGCTCATGCATTAGGATATAATGTTTGTAAAAAATGTACAATTAAGTACAAGTTAACAACAGGTATTTCAACACTTTGTAAACATCTCAAAGACCATCACCAAATGCAGGTACCTGCTAGGATACAAAGAACAATTGCCAGAATTGAACCTTTTTACGAACAAGAACAAATGGAACATACTAAATATCTTATTCAGTGGTTAATCTGTGATCTCCAGCCCTTTACCACTGTTGACAACCCTTATTTTAGAGCATTTGTCAGCCACTTTTGTCCTCGTTATACTATTCCTGAGCAACACCAAGTAAAAGATTTTATAATTGATGGATTTAATAATCGGAGAACAAAAATTGCTAGTGAACTTCATCAAATTGAAGGACAATATTCATTGACGGCTGATATGTGGACTTCTATGAACCAAGATGCCTTTTTAGGAATAACCATACATTATATAAATTCAAATTGGAATCTCTGCAATTTTCTACTTGATATCATCCCTTTTACCACTAGACACACCGGAGAAAATATTGCAAGGGAGATCATACGCGTCTTAGATGAATTCAATATTTCTGGTAAAATCATTGCATTAACCACGGATAATGAATCTGCAATGGTTGTGTGTGGAAGAAAACTAGCTGAATCCCTTGATAGTCAACTTTCTTTAATGACTTTCTCACATTATCGTTGTGCAGCACATGTTTTAAATTTGGGTGTTAAGCAAGGATTAGAACTAGTTAGTAATTCAGTTAATAAAATACGTAAATTAATGAGTAAAATTAAAATCTCAACTCTCCTCTGTGATCAACTTCATCGCTTTTGTGCTTTAAAACAAATCCATGATTATAAACCAGTTTTGGATGTGGAAACCCGCTGGAACTCAACTTACTACATGTTAAAACGTTTTGAACAACTTGAACCAGCACTAGTTTTACTTTCTGCTGATAATAACAGCGTCAAGGATCTTTATCCTAATGATGGTGATCGGGTTATAATTAAGGTAAATTGATATTAGTAATTTCTTCTTTAAATTCGTGTTATGACAGATTTTTAAACTTCATATAAAATTCATTGAAACTAATACCTGATATTCTCATCATACACTATAGGATACTCTCTTACTTCTTGAATTCTTTGAACAAGCCACAAAATACCTTTCAGCATCATCATATCCAACTATGGGTGATTTCCATCTTATCTTTGGAGGTATCCAGGTATATTTGCAAGAACAAATAGGAAGAGAAGGCTTCACACAAAGTGAAATGGCAGCATCAATATTTCAAAAAATTGAAGAGTATTGGAAAATTATGAATCGTTCTTCAATTGCTTCAGCAATTTTAGATCCTCGAACCAAACTCACAGTCTTTTCAGAAGAAAATAAACAAAGTGCTTGTGAACATATTCAAGCAATTTTTGCAACTTACCAGGAGCACTCTTCCAATACACAATCTCCTCCAAGAAGGTTATCATCATCTACCACAAGGCAACTCATCGACTTTTTACACAATTTCTTCATAATCCAACACCACAAATCACTTCAGCACCTTTAGTATCAGAATTAGATCGTTATCTTGCATTACCAATAGATGAAGAAACAGAGCCTCTATTATGGTGGCAAGCACATGCCAAAGAATACCCGATTCTAAGCAATATGGCACAAGATTATCTTACCATTCAAGCAACTAGTGTTGCCTCAGAACAGGCATTCTTGGTTGCTGGAAATACAATCAGCAAAACTCGAAATCGTTTGTTGCCAGAGACTGCAAGAGCATGCTTATGTATGAAAAGCTGGATTATTAATAAAATAGGAGATTATTAAGATACAATATTTTTTATCATTTATATATAATATTATCATATATTTTCGATATTTTATATTTTTTTTAAATAAATAATTTTTAATAAAATATTTGTGTCACATTTTGATCATGTGTAACCGGTTTGAACGGTTCAAACCAGGGGTTGGTTTCAAACCGAGTTCAAATCGTTTGTCAGTGAAACCGCCCCATCCCTAGTTATTACGGATAACGATGATCTTTACTATTTTGGGCTAATATGAGTAATATCGAGAAAAATTTATTATAAGTGGGGCATTGAACATTTGGTATTAGTATTACCAAAAATTTCAGGGATCACTAAAAATAATATTAATATTGTAAAATGTAGGTCTT